>JAOPUA010000121.1:5449225-5460281 GCA_027122455.1 Trisopterus luscus | reverse complement strand
TGTGTGTGTGTGTGCTCCTGGCCCAACAGACTCGGTGGAGGTGCTGCGGCTGATGGAGGCCTTCATCAACGAGCCCAACTACACGGTGTGGAGCGACCTGAGCTGCAACCTGGGCGTGCTGTCCTCCCTGCTCTCAAACACAGACTTCCACGAGGAGATCCAGGAGTTCATCAGGGACCTGTTCACGCCTGTGGGCCTTAGCCTGGGCTGGGACAGCAAGCCCGGGGAAGGTGAGGGCAGGTGGGCGGGGTGGAATAGAAAGCCGGGGGGAAGGACAGGGTAGTGGGCTGGAACAGCAAGCTGTGGGGGAAGGACAGGGCGGGTGGGCTGGAACAGAAAGCCTGGGGAGGAGAGGTAACTGGTGGACCGGAGGCCAAAGGTGTGCATCTGCAGAGCATGCGCCTTCATTTTATTGCCTGGAATGTTAAGCTATAAAAGGTAGGCCATTTGTATGAATAGAAGATCGAAAAGATATGAATGCAAGGGTACTGATATCAAATATAAATACAAGATATTAGAGATATGAATACAATTGTGCGAATAAAAATTCCAAATACTGATGTACCTTTTTATTTAAGTATGTAAAATGTCAATGAAAAACATTAACATATATATCCATCTTTGTCTGGATTGATAGATAAATAGAAGGATGAATATCTGCATTCTATATCTATCTATCACCAACTTCATTCTGACTGAGCCCTTGAAACCGTCCAATGGGAGTCTCCGTACGCTTTGTCGTCGTGGTAACCAGCGTATTGTTGTCCTGCAGGCCATCTGGAGGCCCTGCTGCGGGGCCTGGTCCTGGGGAAGCTGGGCAAGGCGGGCCACAAGGCCACGCTGGAGGAGGCTCGCCTCCGCTTCAAGGAGCACGTCGAGGGGAGGCAGGTCCTGTCTGCAGACCTCCGCAGCCCGGTGAGAACCACCACCACCCAGCACTGCTAATACACACACTGATGAACCACCACCACCACCACCCAGCACTGCTAATACACACACTGATGAACCACCACCACCACCACCACCCAGCACTGCTAATACACACACTGATGAACCACCACCACCACCACCACCCAGCACTGCTAATACACACACTGATGAACCACCACCACCACCCAGCACTGCTAATACACACACTGATGAACCACCACCACCACCACCCAGCTCTGCTAAAACACACTGATCCTGCCTGGTTGGACAGACTCAGTGGGTGTAGAGGATGTGTAAACCTTGTGTCTTGTGTTCTTCACCAGGTGTATTTAACGGTGTTGAAGCATGGGGACAGTTCCACACTGGACACCATGCTGAAGGTACGGACTCTCTGATTGGCTGCCTGCCCTCTTTCTCAAATTCTATCTCACACTCTCTCTCATATCCTTGTCTCTCTTGGTCTGGCTCTTTCTACTGTTCTCATTGCCTTTTCTCTCTCTTTATCTCTCTCTCCATCGAAATTCCTTTCTCTCCAATTCAAAGGGCTTCATTGAGAAAGCAAATGAACAATACCAAAGTAGAACAAAATGCATACAAGATAAATAGTCAGAAACACCCGATACAATAAACATTCCCACTCTGTCCCCAGCTCCACAAACTAGCAGACATGCAAGAGGAGAAGAACCGCATCGAAAGAGTCCTGGGAGCCATCTCCGCCCCAGACCTCATCCAGAAGGTGCTCATCTTCGCCCTGTCGGTACGTATCTCCCGACATCGACGCGTTCACACCCTACCGCGTGGGACTTGCTTTCCAGGCCGGCGTGAATAAGGGTTTCAATTCCTAGGCTGTGTTGGCTCCAGCACCCACGTCGAAGACACCCACAAGGACAGCAGCAAACCCTGCTTGCGCAAGTGCTGTTTGCAGAGTCGCGGCTTAAGGGGCCTCTATTTTATGTGTGAGGTTTATTCAGCCGTTACTGTGCAGTTCAAAATCCACCCATATTAGAAGGGTGTTCAAATGCGGTGCATTTATTGTCCTAGCTGCCATGCTAACACAGAAGCCTGAACCGAACGCAGATGGCATGCCTAGGTAAGCCGATCATTGTGGCCGGCATAAGGCGCAACACCGAATAACATCGAATCCGGGTTCTAGGTGGGGTGAATTAATCCTGCGCTGTCGCCTAGTGTCAGATATTCGTGTCACACCCCATGAGGACCAGTGCAGTTAGGGGGTGCTGTTGCGCAGCTTTGATCCATGACTCCTCGATGAACAAGTTGTTTGTTGTGTTGTCTTGGCGGCGGTGTAGGACGACGTGCGGCCCCAGGACACAGTGTCCGTCATTGGGGGCGTGGCCGAGGGCAGCAAGCAGGGCCGGAAGGCCGCCTGGAAATTTGTGAAGGACAACTGGGAGGAGCTACACAACCGCTACCAGGGCGGCTTCCTCATCTCCCGCCTCATCAAGGTGCGCCCGGCTGTGGATGGATGAAAGATATCAGATACCTTTTACATACTAGGAGTTGTTGTTATGTTGATGTCTGTTTTTGTGGGATTTAAATTGAGAACGTTGCTCGCCATTGGCTTGACGTATTTTTGTGTCTCAGTATTGAAATTGTTCTTTTTTTTTTTAAGTGGACTTATGGGTCATCCTTCATGTATTCCGTCACTAATGGAATATGACTACATAATGCAGGTTTATTTACGTGGTTACCTTATACTTTCATTGTTTTTTTTTTGCAGCTCTCTGTAGATGGATTCGCTAATGAGAAAATGGCAGCTGAGGTCAAGGTAGGAGCATTACTGAAATAACCAGCTATCAAACAATGATGGTACCGTATTTCTGTGGGTTTTTGTTTTTGTACTATTGTACCCATTGAAATGGTTGGATAACTTCCGCCTCTGGAGAAAAATAGGAAGAACACAATTTGGTCAAATATTTTCTACCATACAGTGGCATCTCCATAGTGAAATAAAGGAGTACTTTGTGCTGCCTGGTCTATAGAAATCCACACAGTAACAAATATATGTAAAACGACATATATTTGTTAACCATAGAAATTGGACATTTGGACCAATATGTAAGCCAGTATTTATATATGCAGGGGAAAACTCGTAACATGGTGCTACATTGAGATTTAAGTAGTTGATCGTCACCTGGTCTTTAAAATGCTAGAATATCTTTGTACACCAGGTCGTGCAGCACTATTACTACTTTTGTGTAGCTACTCGAGGGTTGATGGTGGGCCTTGATTGTTCCCAGCCCAGTTCTTTGATGCATCATACATTTATATTCAATAGATTTGCTGAATACTTCTTCTGAATGGTCAATTACAGCCTTCAGCAGTCTGTTATTTCTGAAAAGCAGCCCACTGCTACGAATAACAAACCGTTGCTAAGGACACTATTCTCAACCGTAGGAATAGATCTGACCTTTTATGGGGCGCAACCAATGATATAATTTTTTAAAATCAAGAAATCTATTTTTTTATTATTTGTGTAGCCGTGCAATAAGCGGGATGATGCCCTGCATGCCATCTGGGTTTATTGTGTCATTGTGCCGTCTGTCCATCCGTCTCCCCCTCCTCACATGCCTCCTCCTCCTCTCCGTGCGTCCAGAGCTTCTTCGAGAGCCACCACGCCCCCGCGGCCGAGCGCACCGTGCAGCAGTGCTGCGAGAACATCCTACTCAACGCCGCCTGGCTGAAGCGGGACACCGACGACATCCACCAGTACCTGCTGCAGCGGAAAGGCCCTCCTACCGTCTGAGTCACGCCCTGCTTCTTCACCTTCTTCACCTCCTCCTCCTCCTCCCTGCCCTGTCTAGCAGCCGGCTCCCTCTCTCCACCCCCCCCACCCCCGCCACGGGAGAGCAGATGAAACAGCTTCTTCTCTTTCTTTCTTTTCTTTTCCTCTTTTGTTTTTCCTCTTCTTCAAAGAAACTGTTATAAAAAGAAAAAGAAAAAAAAAACTAACGCAAGAAGACCAACGCCAAGAATTTAGCCAAGTATTGGACACCTAGAGACTCTGCTGCTACAGAGAGCCCTCGCTGCTTCCATTCTGCCCGCCCTCAACGCTAGGACACGCCTCCTTGGGACACGCCTCCTGACCAGACAACCTTCGGTGATGTCACTATACTGCACGCACACACACACACATGCACACATGGAACACACAGACTAACACACACACACACACACACCTGCTAGATTACTGCCCTGGTTCACTGGGCCTTTCTGCATATCCACCACCAGTTGTTTTGGAAAGAATCCCGTGTTCTTCATGCATGATTCCGTGTTTCTTTGTGACCTTTCTTCTGTTCTCAATTTCATGTCCAATACCCTCCCCCCCCCCCCACCCCCCGGCGATCTCTGGGGCCGGCTACGGGCTCAAGGGCCCGTGGGGCAGAATGGGGCCGACGCGAGCAGCCTCGCCCGGTGACGGCGTTCTTCCGCTGCCCTGCTCCGCCGCTAACCTAGCGATTAGCATGAGCGAGCAGCGCTAGCATGATACTATGTTGTATACTGTATATTTGCAAGCATTTCTTGCGGACCACGGTCCTGGAAAGCATAGACGGCAATGTTCATGATGACCCGTCTCCATCGCACCTCCTTCCCCTCCCCCACCACATATCATCGACCCGTGTCTCGTTAGGCTCCGCCCGTACAGTACCGAAGCGATCCCAAGACCGTAAGGTGTGTAAAACAAGCACCTCCCCCTCCTCTACAGCCACTCCCCTCAATAAAACAACTAAAAAAAAACAAATCTTTCATAAGACATCAGATAAAGTGATTTATTTAAATGATAGAATGATTGTGTATTCTGAAGAAGAAAATAACGTATTATGATTATGACACTACTTTTGGGGCCTTTTACTTTGAAATAACATCAGGTGATCCTGTAGAGTTGGCGCGATGGCCCGGTCTTTGATGTGATGTGATTCCTCTTACGCTGTTGAACTCAGAAGCCTTAAATTGGTCAACTGGTTTGCAATAATAATAATTATTATTAATAATTAAGTGGTAGTGAGTTCCACGGGAAATCTAATGTGACAATTATTAAACTAGTAAACATCTATGTAGAATTTACCATTTTGATGTGGCGCTGAATACTTATATTTAAAAAAGAAAAAAAAAACATTACCGGAGAATATCATCCAACTTGCTGTCTTTACCCTGAAACATTTGTTGTGCTTTTATGATTTAAACATACAGTTGGTGTTCATTAAAGTGAGAGAGTACAAAATGTGTCCCTTTGGTTCCATTGTTTTTTCAGAATATGGTATGGGTGTGTATGGTAACAATTTATCTACACTTTGACACTAAATGAAACGGTAGAAGATATTTTAGGTTCTAAGGCTGTTTATAAAATCTGTGAATTTAGGTGATTATGAAGAAAGAAATTCTAAACGCCTACGTAGTTATGTCACAGCCGGAAATGTAATTTTTCCATTTGATCCAGTTCAACTTTCTGGTGTTCAACATGGTTGTGATGGAAGACGCATATCATGAATGATGGGTGGGAATTTTGTTTTGCTGAAATAAATGTGAAGATGTGGTACAATAAAGCAACCTTCTGGGGTATATTTATACTTTAATTATATGACTAGTCACCACCAACTTTCAATTACTGTGAAATGCTTTATTTTTTTAGTCTCATTCTTGTATCTGTAGGATGTAATTACTAAATATAACTACGTCTTTACAATGGATTATAATTATGTTTTATACGATTTTTCATTCTCTGTAGTCTGAATTGTATTTATTATAGACTAGATAGATACACTTGAATATGGATTATAATATAAAAATCCATGAGTTCAAATTGCATCCCCCGCACTGCACTCTGGGGGCAGTAGTTCTACATATCCGGCCGTAGGAAGAGGAAGTTCACTGAACTTTTTATCAGGTGGCTTTAAAAAATAATAAAAGCTACCTGTCGGGAAAATGGCGTGTAAATAATGACAGCGATGAATTGTAAGTCCTCAATCGTTTGGATATTGCCCCGAAAAATATCTAACATTAGGTTACTAGTCCGTTTCTGACTACGCAATTGCAACTCTTACAACCACGTTAGCAGTAATTAGCTTCGCTTTAGCATTGTGTTAGCATTGCATGTTTGTTAGCTTTGAGCGCTAGTCTGGTCGGCGTTAACATAGCATTACGTCAACATGCATGCCATTCCCGATACAAACGTGCATAACCCATGGGTAAAATCTACAATAATTTGACTTGGGCATGTCTGGTTCAATGTTTAAACGTGGTAGCGTGTAGCTTTGAGCAACCATCTTGCAATTATATTCTAGCAGTAATAATACATAATCAATGTTGCCATGTCTCTTTGTCTTTCTATATCTGACTGTAATGACTGAAAGGTTTAGAAAACACTCCCCTTACTGCTTTAGGTCAAGCTGTTTAATCATCCTATTTATAGAAGCGGTTAAGAGCCAAACCACTTGTTCCACTTGTCAACCTGAGAAGTTGGTTTAAAACCCATCTGCCAGATCACTTATACAGCGAGTCTGACTGCCAGGTCCTTTATAACTATAACAAATCATATTACAGTGAGTCTGGCTGCTGGGTCCTTTTTAAACTCAAACAGATCACTAATAAAGTGCGTCTGGCTGCTGAGTTCTTTAAACTCTAACACCGTGATTCAATAATATTCAATTATCTAGCATTCAGTCCATAATTCAAGCCTGAACTGATTTACATTTCTAATACTCTGATTGTGTATAGACATACTGTTGTCTTTTGTAGTTTTTGAACCATCTGTGCAACGTGCTCTGCTGCTCTCCTCAGGTTCCTCCCTGGTATCCAGCCGTTGACAGCCTGACATGCTGTTGCCGCGATGCTGTGCTGTAGCGCCCTAGTTCTGCTGCTCCTGTCCCAGGCCCGGGGCCTCCTGCCGTCCACGGACGAGGATGGCCTGCCCCAGGAGTTCACGCTGCTCCACGTGGTTCAGGGCCACATCGGCGCCGGGAACTACAGCTACCTGCGCCTCAACCACGACGGGAGGATCGTCCTCCTCATGCGCAGCCTGAAGGGAGACGCTGACCTGTACGTGTCCGACAAGACCCTGCGGCCCAGCTTTGACACATACAAGCTGCAGTCCACCACCTGCGGCCAGGACCTGGTGGTTGTGCCCGGGGACTTTGTGAGGCCCGTGGGCATCGGTATCTATGGCCACCCATCCTACCTGGAGAGTGAGTTTGAGATGCGGGTCTTCTACGACCAGACTGTGGCGCTGGACCCCTTCGAGAAGATCTCCCCCGAGGAGCCGGGCGGACGCAAGAAGTTCCCCCAGGGCTCCGAGGAGGACTTTCAGGAAGAGGAGTCGATCTTCTGGACTATTCTAATTGGTCTGTTGAAAATTATAGTCGAGATTTTATTCTGAGCGGGGTTTACGATTGTATCAGAAGGCCTGCCACTCTGTCTGTCTCTGATCCCTGGCAGCAACACGGCATCCGCCTCCCCGGATAAATGTTGGTAATTTATTCTGGCCATGCTTATTAATATTCATATTTATATGACTCTCCCCCCAGATCGATAGTCTTAATGATGAAAAGCATATTAACCATGAGGTGATGTGTTTTGTTCAGAATTTGGATTGGCTTTTGATGCGTTCCTGTCATCTTTAGAGGTACTGTTCATCCCTCTAGAGAGCTGTCTCCAGTTTCAAACTAAAGTCAAGCAATCAGTGACCAGAGGGAATCAGATTAAATATTTTTCGAGCCAGGAATATTTTCTCAAATCTTAGATGAAGACATATGTGCCTAATGGCACGACTGGCTGAGCAGTGACAGTGTTGCATGTCAAGTAATGAGATCCCACGACTTGTCTTACTTTTGTCTATTTTTCTATCTAATTAGCTACATCTGAGTGGGCTTATTCTCGGGGAAATAATTTTGGCAATGCACCTGTTGCTGAAAATTTCTACTTCATTCTGAAATCTTCAGTTTTCACTTGGAGACAAAGAAATTCAGTTTGATAACTTGTGTGTTCACTTGTGCCTGTTGGACAAGCTCTTGATATCAGCATCACACCCTTTGGTTGAATTTAACTTATGCATCAAATATCGATTTAACCAATGAGCAAAAACATTCCAACAGTGCCTTTCGAACCGTCGTCTTTGGGGTGAACAGCCATGCAGTTTCATGCAACTAGTGATGTGTCAATACTGTTTCTGATTAAAGAAATGATCTTTGCACACTGTCGGAATGTTATTTATCTTATTACAAGAAGTGAAAATAAAAGCATAATTGGGAAACTCAAAAGGTTTTACAGTATAAAAATCTAAAGGCACTACCTCCCACTATTTAGACTTTTCTTATTTAAATCTAATAAATTTTAGTGTCTGGTTGATATACTTTGGGTAACAGAAATAATGGTACAGCTCAGGGGTTTTCGTGTAGGGTTTTCTGCAGGAAGTGGTTTTGTTTTCGCCAGGTACCTGTTAGTATGTGTGTTCCACAGGTACAGGTCATTAGGTGTGTTTCGTGATACGGTGGGCTGCTTACCTGACTCCATTTTGTGTCGGACGGCCCATTTCCGGGTTCGATGCGAGCTAACGATGAACTCCCAAACAGGCGAGAGTGTACATCTTCGCCTGCAGCTCAACACTGGACAGAAAATGCTGTAGTTTCGATCTAAAATCGCGGATAAAGTGGGCAGACGTTACCGAAAAGGGACTCCCACACTTCTATTGTGCAGTGGGCGGGTGTTTACATTCTCACAAGTACTTTGCAGCTAATTAGCGGACGGCGCTGACACTGACAGCTGGCCCAGGAGTACACTTTTCTGCTAGCTATCTTCAGCTAACTTCTGCTAGTACTGCTTGCTAACTTAAGCTGCGACTGGTTAGTTTTGCTACCTAACTTCTGCTTGCTGACTTTAACCAACTTTGACGTGTGTTGCTAGCCAACTTAAGCCATTGTTGCTAGATAACTTTAGCTAGCAGGTAGCAACTTGCGCTAGCCTGCGTCGCGACCAAGCCTCTTGGTTAGCAGGCTACATTGAGGGCTATCTCCATGCTAGCGTTAGCGTGGGTCAACATTCGCAATATTATACTGAAACGGCAACACTTCCACTCTAGACACTGGTTCGTTGGGATCTTTTGCCACAGCAACATTTTCCATTCATGTTGGTTGTGAGGACGAGGTTGTCCACCCTCCGTAAGTTAAGGTAAGTCACACTTCAATTGGTTAGTATGCTTCACAGTACGGACAGTTCGCATGTTTACCAGCTGTAGGGATCATGTGTTGAAGGGTTGTGCCTATGCTATTAACCCCCAACGACTCTCAGTACGAATTGATCAAGGCTCTGTCTGAATATTTATATATAAATGTATTTGGTACATCAATCAATATCTGAGACTGTGATTCTGTTAACTGATTTCGGGTGAGTTTTATTAGAGGAATAGTTGTGGTTCCGAGAAAATCTTGCAAACAAGGCCGGGGTGAGAAAGCTAGAACTGTCAATGGGCCTAAAAGGGGGGGGGGGGTGTTATTTCGTCGAACCACAAGGTTCACTTCCTTATTACCTGCACTTTCTCCAGGTGTATCTCACCATGGCCCAATGTGCCAAAATAAGTACAACTTGAGCCGTGACCTACTTCAGACCTCATGGTACTGTAATCTTGTAAGTACAGATATAGACACTGTTCTTTTAAAAAGTAACTTCACTTTTGAACAAGTTTGTCTCCTATTCTCAAGTCATATTATTTAACAATGCATAAGAGCTTTGTTCCCCATATGCATCTGTGTTCTGAAATGCCTTAGAAAAATAAAGGCAACAGTATACATTGTCTGAGGGAGTACAAACTAGTAGTTCTGGAATTTTCTTATTTTTCAGTGCAGCTGTTGCTTTTTCGGCTTTCCACTGCTGTAAAAGAGGAGCCCATCTCCTCTCCTCTTTCTTGTGATTTGAAACAGAAAACTAACCCCAAGAAAGCCTCAACTATTCTAAAAGATCCTCAGCCGCTCTGGAATATCTGTGGCTTTGGCCGAGGTTATGCGTACCCAGCAGATATTCGCTTATTCTTTTAATATATTTTTTAACTGTTTAGCTTTCTCTGCCCTGGCCTAGCAGTGCCTTTCCAGTAAGCTTGCTGTCTCTACTTGTGACTGGCAAGCTTGCTCAGTGACATTCCTTTAGTTTTCCCTCCGTGAAAACCTGCTGTAGCGTTTAGCTAGGCGGGGGAAGGAGGGGTGGGGCAGCCGCCAACCTAACATGCTGGATCAACAATGATCGCTGAGAGGCCAACTGGTTCGGGAAGGTCCACTCACCTGCTCCCTGTAGCCATCACAAGTCTCTCGGGCTGTGCCTCTTCTCCTGCATCCTGTATGCTTCTGCTGCTGCAGGATACATGTTGGATGAACTACAGCAATAACAGTCATGAAGTCATGAGCAAAATGTCAACAATGGTCACATCCACTGCATACATGGCATACATTATTATAACTAGTGCAGTGCCCGTTTAAAATGTGCCTGTATTGAACCTGTTTCGACTGATGGCGTGGCCTCTATCGCTACATGCAGCTTTCTACAGAACCGCTCGTCCAAACAAATTCACACACTACACTGCACTTCCATGAGTCCTCCATAATACAACCGCCAAGTGGGGAGTCTTTCTGATTAGTGGTTATCAAGAAAGTGGAAGGGTAGAGAGACAAGCATATAGAGACTCCTCTTATTTAGATCTAGTCTAATACGTTTTATTATCATCTTACCAAATGACAACAGCATTCAAGCGTGCATGCTTCTTGTGATGGGTAGAGCCAGTCGGAATTTAACCCTAATCCTTGCAGTGTTAATGTCTTGCTCTACTAGTGGAGCTACGCAGGGAATCAAACCATAAACCCTGGCATTGTTAAAGCCATTCTATCATTTGAACTAATAATTGAACACAACCCCTATCCCCAGTGGTGCTGCCTTGCTTGGGCCTAACAGCATACAGCGTGCTCCTCAATGGTCTTCTGACAGTACTGACCTCATGTTGCCTGGTTGTTTGTGTTTCTCTCCCCAGGCGAGAGTGTTTTACCTCCACAGTGAGTCGGTGAACCCCCAGACACAGAAGTGCCCAGACCCGCATGGGGGGGGCGCGGGGGGGGGCGGGGGCCGCCGGCGCCCC
>JAOPUA010000121.1:4903946-4917869 GCA_027122455.1 Trisopterus luscus | reverse complement strand
TTCTGCGTCTCCTCCCGCGGCCTGCTGTGTGAGTTCAACCGCAGCAGGACCCTGGACACGTGGGTGGACCTCCGGGTGTGTGTGTGGGTGAGCGCCCCCCCCCACCCCCCCCCCCGCAGGGAGACAAGATGGAGGATGGAGGGATGGCAGGGTTTTAACGGATGAGGCTCGCAACAGTTCTGAAAGGGAGTGCGATTTATAAGTTATTTATTTAATTGTATTTATTATTTAATTGCTTGAAAAATAATTCAATTAAATTCAAATGACTAACCCTAACCCTAAACCCGTTGAGTCTCTTATTTAATTAACCTGTTGAGTCTCTTTAAGATGGTGGAACGGATTCTTTTGTCTGCTGTAATGTCGCGTCGTTACGGGTCTTTGAAGCTGAATAGCGACTGGCATCATTTGATTGACGCTAACTAAACGCTCTTCCAGTCGGATCCAGACAGCTACGCGCCCCCCCCCCCGCGGCCGGCCCCCCCCCCCCACAGAGGAATAGTGTATATATATCCATTATCTAAGGCTTTTGGAAAAGTGTGATCTGCTAAATGACCAAATATAACAGTGGATATAAGTGTGAGTCTGAAGTGGTGCTCTTGCTGTGGCTCGGATTACAATGTGTTTGGTGTATTGATGGGTGTGTTTGTGTGTGTGTGTGTGTGTGTGTGTGTGTGCGTGCGTGCGTGTGTGCGTGCGTGCGTGCCTGTGTGCGTGTGCTTGCGTGTGTGTGTGTGCGCGTGCGTGTCTGTTCGCTGTGGTACTCCAGTGTGAGTCGGCTGCACGAGCGCTGGCTGAAGGACTGTGCGTTCTACCGGGACGTCTACGAGCAGGTCAACGACGTGTCGCTGACCCCCAGGATCGACTGGGCCCCCGTGCTCAACCAGAAGCAGGTACTGGGACCACGGACCGCCCTCACACCCTCCCCCAGCATAGAGCACACTGGGAAGGCTTTTACAGAACCATATATATATATATATTTATACATATATGCGTGTGTGTGTAAAGATTTGGTTTTATATGAAGTACTGCGGCTTGGGGTTTGCAGAAAGAGGTGAACGTGGAGTCGTTCGGGCCCACCATGGCGGACCTGGAGAAGCAGATCGCCTCCCACAACATCCTCCACAAAGAGCTGGAGGCCTACAGCTCCCAGCTCTCCCTCAGCTCTGTGGGCAACAAGGTCGGTTTCATTATTTGTTTAAGGAGTTCCTTTATCGCTCCTACAGTCTGGACAGGCAGTGACAGTTTGGAAAAAATGTTTTGCATACGAGAAAAGATAAACTGGAACAAAGCAGGGGGAAAGTATATGCGATAAGTGTTGGCTCATGAGCCGTCATAAATGAAATGAATGGACAGTATGTTACAGCCTTCTCTGACCGATGTCCCCGAGTCATCTAGATGAGTCGTCATAGCAGTAGTCCTGTGCATGTTCAATCCACTGTTTTTCTGTTTACTGTGATGTAAACAAGCATCCATCATACTTTGAAAGTAGTAATGTTTAATCACAATTAAAGGTTTTCAAGGAATAAACGTCAGTGGATGAGACGTGATATCACACACACCACCACATAAACCTATGCACACACACACACACGCACACACGCACACATGCACACACACACACACACGCACACACACACACGCACACGCACATACACATACACGCACGCACACACACATTTTGAGTGTCTTTTTCAAAAATGCATTGAATTGTAATTATTAATGTTATTGTTAATATTATAAATAATTCTTGTGGTCTTTCAGGAACAATACTCAGCCATCAAGAAACAATACAACAATCTTTTGGTAAGTATACCCCATAAATGGGTAGCCGATTCCCTACTATAATCACTTATTCCATTGCAGTTTTTCTATCATTAATTTGTTAGAAATTTGTGTTTGGCCAGATGCACTGAATCCATATATACATTACAGCGGCATATTTATTTTGCCAGAACTGATTCATAGTTGTTTTCATAAAGTTTTGGGACAAATGATTATGTTTTCCGTATTGACTCTGGCGAATCAAAAAATACAAAGTGTTTTGGTGTGATCCCTGCTTAATTAGTGCATGTTCCACTGTCTTCACAGGACAACTCAAAATGGCGTCACCACTACCTGAACAGCCTGCATGAGTACATGCAGGGCTGCACCAAAGAGTTGGCCTTCCTGGGAGACGAGCAGGACAAGATCAAGAGGCAGGACTGGAGTGACCGCATGGTGGACCCGCCCGATGTCCGCAGGCAGTACGAGGTAAGGAATGCTTTGGTCATGTAAAAGGGACTCCCACCATCTTCAGGATACATTTTGAATAAACTGAAGAGATATGTAACACCTAATACCTATTGGTAAGTAGTAGGTATTAAGTATGTAGTAAGTGAGTAGTGGGTAGGTTACAGATAGATAGTAAGTAGGTAGGTGGTAATACGATTAAGTTATATGAATTGACCTTAACACAGAATGAAATGTCAAACGCGTCCTCGAGGTGGTGTAAGTAAACATAACACAGCTTTGATTGGACCTCCGTCAGATCTTCAAGAGCAACAGCCTGCTGGCCCATGAGTCAGAGGTGAACAAGCTGCAAGACGATGGAGACCGCCTGGTGGAACTCAAACACCCCGCCAGCGCCACTATTGAGGTATATATGTCACTCAACCTCTGAGTTAGCCATAGCTCCCCCTTTCATTGAACTAACCACAGCTACCTTCCATTAAACTAATCACAGCTGCCTTTCATTAAACTAACCTCAGCTACCTTTCATTAAACTAACCATAGCTACCCTTCATTGAACTAACCACAGCTACCTTTCATTTAACTAACCATAGCTACCTTTCATTGAATTAACCATAGCTACCTTTTATTTACCTAACAATAACTACCTTTCATTAAACTAACCATAACTACCTTTCATTAAACTAACCATAGCTACTTTTCATTGAACTAACCATAGCTACCTTTCAATTAACTAACCACAGCTGCCTTTCATTAAACTAACCATAGCTACCTTTCAATTAACTAATCATCACAATAAAGAAAGAAATGTCAGAGTTTTACAACTGAGCGATGAAGTCTGTTTGACATTGATGTTCAGTTTGTGTTTGGTCTTAATGTTTCAGATGCAGAAAGATGCCGTGAGAAACGAGTGGCAGAAATACCTCAACCTCTGCATCTGTCAGGAGGCCCATCTGGACAATGTGGAGGAGTTCAAGAAGGTAAACTATATACAAATATAGCACTATAGTTAGTTTACTATAGTGAATTTTAAGATAATATTATTTTCATAAATTACCGAGGTTGTTTAACTTGTATTCAAATGTATGTTTTGTAATTGCAATTTTTTGATGGAGATGTTTATTGCTGCGGTGATGCCTTTATCCCCCCTCTGGGATGGTAAAAGTACCTGTTTATCTTCTCAATCTGCTGGTGATAATGTCAGTAGCAAAACAAAAACGCAAAACCTCCATGGTGATATTTGATCATTTGTTGAATCTAGTACCAACTGGACACTGAGCAGCTGGCGGAGACACTGACCAGACTCAACAGCACCCTGGATCCCAAGACAGTCAGCAAGAAGAGCAACTCCCAGACCCTGCTCCAGCTTGAGGTACACGAAGGGCCGGGTGGGGAAGATGTACGCCTGCAACTGCAACAAGCAATACTTAAAGAAAAGTCACATGGTTACTTTTACCAATGGTTCCCAACTTGCCTTGAGGCATAATTCAATTTTCATTATCATGGATTACTCTTGTAAAACATATGACTGATCCGATTTTGCGACAGGTCAACCCCCGCCCTGAAATTTAAGCATAAGTTATAATCAAGAAAAATATGATATGCATATAGTAGGGTAAATCCCCAAGAACATCTTTGTCCGATTTTAACCTGTATCCATGTGATACTGCGTTGACAGTTGTCTGTGTATGAAATAGAAATTGCTTATGACCTAATATATATCCTATCCTTGTTATGATGTGTGACATTTTTCACACCAACTTAAAGTTGTGCCTTAAATGTCTGGGTCTGTGTTGGGCCTCAGCTCCAGAACGTTTGGGAACCATAACTCCTGGCTGCTGTTTTTTCCCTCCTGCCAGTGAAAGTTATGCTTAATTTTTTTTTCTTCAGATATGAATACCAAAAATGTATCTATTGTATGCGACGTCCTTTGTCAAAGAGATTGGAAAGCGGCGTGGCTCATTGAGTACACAAAGCGTCTGTAGGCCATGAATAACACCATGAGACGCTCCTTTGTTCAGCCCTACAAAGGAGGATCCCAGCAGGCCTTTATCACACCTCTGTGATAAAGGCCCTTTGTCGCGACCGGAACCTGATATGTGGCGGTCAGGTCCAAAGGACGTGGGTCACAGTGTGTGTGTGTGTGTGTGTGTGTCCGTGTGTCTGTCCCAGACGGAGGAGAAGTCTGTCCAGCGCGCCGCGGCGCTGCTGGCTGACCTGAGGAGGCGCAGCACCTCCATCGCGCCCCTGAAGCTCCGCCGCGTGGCGCCCGCCAGAGCCATCACCGTGGAGTCCCTCTGCGACTGGGAGACGGACAAGGTAACAGCCTGACCTTTCACCTTCCACGCTCAAAGCTTGGCGGTGGCGCTTTAAACTGAAACTGACAGAGAACTTTATGATTATTTTCAAAGGACGAAATAAAAACAAAACACACAATTTATGAATACATTCAAGTATTTGTTGTGGCAATAGGAACCCGACATGTTACAGTTACCCTTTATAATGACACAATTCATTAGGCTTCATGGCTCCATTCAATTTCACATCCACCTCCTCCCGTTCCTTTTAAAGTTTATGTTAACAAAACTCACAAATAAAAAGAAAATCTCTGATTCATAATGTATCCTTTTTTTTCCCCCTCTGTCTAGGACACTCTGTCTAGGGAGGAGAGGTTCACCCTGAAGTCCAACTCCGACATCGAGAACTGGGCCGTTGTTTCCCCCGACGGAAAGACCAAGACCTTCCCGGGGGTCTGCTTCGTCATCCCCCCGCCTGACTCCGAAGCCATCGACAACGTGGACATGTAAGAACCTTCTGGAACTGCCATTCCTCTGCTACGCCTTTCCACAGTCACACTTTACACTAGCTATAGACTAGTCCAATCAGTCATTCTGTGTCAGGAAATAGTTTGACCATCTCCATCCTACCCTGACAGTTACATCATTTTTACTACTGATACTGATTTACATTTATTTATTTATTTTTGCATCCAAAGTTCTTCCCCTCTCGTTGTCTTAATGGACATATTTGTTTTACAAAGTTTGTTATTGTATTGTTTGGAAATAGTCTGCCATGTACTTGCTGATGTGTGGCACACCCATTTCCTGTCTGATATCAAGTTCCATTTTATCTGATCCGATTCACACTAACACCAAACTCATCCTCTCTCTCGCTCTCTCTCTCTCTCTCTCTCTCCCCCTCTCTCTCTCTCTACCTAGGCTGGGTGGGGAGCTAGCTGACATAAAGAAGAGAAGAGCTGCTCTGGTGGCGTCTCTGAAGAGCCAGAACACACAAAGCCCCAGTTTACAGTATGCAGGTGCGGCTCCATCACCCATCCCGGCTCACTCATGATCGTGGTCACGTTCACTTCATTCATTACCCAACAGTCCCTCTTCACAGAGGGGTCATTGTACACAAACACTTGATGATAGGTCTGTTCCATTTATGTACCTGGTAGCTGGTAGCAGACTAAACCAGTGAAGATAAGCCTACAAGCGGTACCCTGCTACTTAAAAGTGTCAGGTTGTGTTGTGTGGGACAACCCGTTCGTCTTGAGTTGACACCCCTCTGAAAAGGGTTTATTGAACAGAAGGAGTAGTCAAATTAAAGAAAATGAAATAAAACAAAAAGAAAGTCATTTGTGATGAAAAGGGATGTAGTCGGTTACATGGATGGATGTTGTGAAAATGTAGGATAAGATGTGAATATGGACTCAAATTGCCTTCTATGGGTTGAACGCATGCTATAATGTTGTTTGAATGTTTAAACCATCATTTAAACATTCTGACTACACCCCCTCCGACAAATCTCAGCGTAGCCAGTGGAAATAGCGAAAGCCTACAGTATATTACAGACTGATATTTCCCAACACCTAAATGAAGAAGTGTTCGGCGATGTGGCCGATTGCATGCGTTTGTTTAACGTTGATAGCGGGTGGCTGGTGTAGCTCAAATCGAGGGCGTGTCTAATCTAAACATCTAGTCCGTAAGTATACGTACATAACGTTCCTCCATCCCATCCTTCCAGCCCCAGTGTCTTCGGCTCCCATGGACCCTGAGGCGGTGGCTCTGGCCGACCAGCTGGACAAGCTGGACAGCGACCTGGCCCAGACAGAGCAGGACATCCTGAGCCGGCTGCGAGCCCCCTTGGAGCGAGGCGACTCGGCGGCGGACCTGGCCAAGCGGCTGAAGGAGCAAGAGGTCAGTGGGCTGGAGGAGGGGGCCGAGGGAGGGAGGCTCCCCTGCTTTTAAGTTTATTGATCAACAAAATCGATAATATGTAAAAAGATTAGACGAATATCCACGCACGACCATTTTTTTTTTTTACGGTCATTTTTGTTCTGTAGGTGTGCCAAAATCAACCTTCCTGATGTATGATATCATAATCATGATGATATCATTTTTTATTGTAGAAAGCCTCAAAGGCCTTGAAGGCCCTGGAGCAGCAGAACACAGCCGCCCAGGCCGACCTGCAGTCCCTCCTGGCCAAAGACGCCAGCCTCACCTCCTCAGCACTCCCACTCAAACTCACCGAGGCCAACAACAAGAAGGACAGCATCGCCGGCCTGGCCGACCTCTACACCAAGAAGTAAGTCAGGCTGTCTTGCCTGTCGCAGCTCGAGTGTAGCCTGGGTATTCATCAACACGCCCTGTGTTGTTTCTAAGGGTTCAGTCTTCTCAAATATCTGTCTTGTTTGTGTGTGAACGACGCTTCTACAAAATGGCAGGCGTAGAAATACAGTCGGTACGCGGATAAATGGATGTTCCATTGATTTTCTTTGGCGTTTTCTCTGTAGAGCTAATGCGTCTCTGAACCTGGAGAACCAGATCAACAAGGTGGACGGCATGGTCTCTGGTTTCGAGAAGAGCCTCAGTGAAGATGGTGCGATTCCTGACAGCCCAGACGTCCTCCAAAACCGCACCCAGGAGATCCAGGTAAGACATGTGCAGAAACTGTGGTCCTTTGCTGAAGGCAGTCAGCAGCTCGTTGTAGGTAGAACAGGAGGGATAAAACAGAGCTAAAAAAAACAACACAGATCGAGACATGAAAAGCACCAACAACAATAAAGTTCCTCTAGATTTAAATCATCTAGAGGGGGGAAAAACACATGCACAAAAAGACTAAAAACTGTCTTCTCTCCACTTTCCGGTGCAGAGCTTGCGCACGGCCATGTCAGGGAGCCAAGACGAGATCAAGAAGCTGGGTCAGGACCTGGAGCAGACGGAGCAGCTGTGCAGCTCACTGCAGCAAGGCTACCAGGAGTACTGCCCCGACATCAGGCGCCAGGCCACCCAGGTCCAGCAGCTGCAGAACCGCTACACCAACGTCAGCAACCAGCTGCAGGAGAGGTGAGCAACCAAACCACCAGAACCCCATATAACTACAAATCCATGGATTGATTGATTTCTAATGATGTATCATATGTAACATACGATGGATACGTTTAGCTGTGGGTTATCATTGGAAGGTTTCATTTTGGAAGAAGGTTTTCATAATATACAAATCATCGTCCTATCAGAGAAAACCTCTTGCAAGAGATTTCGACCAAGAACCAGGAGTTCCAAGCGACAAGCAAGTCTCTGAATTCCTTCCTGGACAACATGCCGGTGGACGAGCTCAGCCCCAGTGATGACCAAGCACAGCTTAACGCCAAGGAGTCCTCCCAGAAGGTAACCCGCCTTTAAGTGTTTCTCCTCAAAGTTTCAATTGAATCTTTCTGCCTGGCATTTTCCAAAATGATATGCGTATTATAGTTTCTTTCTTATAACTTATGCTTTGATTTCAGCGAGCAATGGAGGACCTGCAGAGGAAGGGAGACGACATGGACCGGGTGGTGGACTTGTCTCAGGACCTGCAGAGTCTGCTAAGTGTATGTACTGTATTTGTGGGTGAGGGGGGGGGGAGCCTTTGTTCGATTTTTTTGGAACATGAACTCTAACATAAGAATGTAAATATTTGTTTTAACTATGAAACATATCATGCAGGTGTATGAGTTGAATGCCGACAAATATAACAGTAACGTAGAGGATGCCGGAGTCACGGTCGCAAAGAAGCCATATGTACCTACACTTGCTGATGCAGTGCAGCAGCAGGTAACATTGATACAATTTCAGAATAGAATACATTACAATTCAGTCTCAATAATCAAATATTTTTTTGTCAAACATTGCATGACAATTTTACTGTATTTTCTTTTTCAGGAAAAGGATTTGGTCAACCGCTATGCGGAAACTTCTGCTGAGAACACCCAGCGTGTCAACCAAATGAGCTTGTCTAAGAATCTGATTGCACTGGTAAAATAACTTTATATACAATAATATAGCATTTTATTGATCCCAGATAGGAAATTCTGGCAGAATTTAGTAATTTCTACTAAATTGTGATAAATTGCAAATTTTAACACAGAGTTAAAGGTTTTTTGTAGATGTTCATCAAACTTTTGAAAGTGACCATCTTGCCCACCTTGAACGAGGTGAAATACAGTCAGAAAAATGAGCGGGAAGATTTGAATACGTTATTTGCAATTGTATTTATTTACAATTGTATTTATTGACATCATTTTATGTGCTTTTAATCTTCTAGAATGAAGAGAAAATACAAAAGGTGGAGCAAAGTGTTCAACTGCAGAGCCAACAGAAGAGCAGCTCTGAGGCAAATGAGCTGCAGAAAGAGCTGGACGAGGAGAAGGAGAGGCTCACTCATACCGAGACAGAACTGAGGACCTTCAAGGATAGGATGATGTCCCTGAAAAGTCGCCGGGGAGTGGAGCGCGTTGAGGAGAAGGAAGTGCTGCATTACTACCGCGACCCAAAGCTGGAGACGGATCTGGTTGATTTCGAAAAAAAGTTGCACGAGGAGTCTCTGAAGAAAAGCACAACCCAGGGTGAGATTGAGTTGATCACCAGGAAAATCACTATCACGGAAGACACCCTAAAAAACGCCACACCAAAACTGGTGACTAGAGAGGTGACAGAGTTTGAGAAGGACCCTCAGATGGACATCGAGGCAGCCAAGCTGAAATCTGAGATCGCAAGGATGAGGGATGAAATGAGGGTGAGAGATGGGGAAACCATTCAGATGAAGACAGAGGTCACCATTCTGCAGGCAAAGAAGCCCAACATCAAAGAACGGGTGGTGAAGAAAGAAGTGGTCAAAGTTGAAAAGGATCCGACCATGCTGAGGGCGGTCCGCAACTTTGAGGTGGAGATCTCAGACGA
The DNA here is from genome assembly GCA_027122455.1 of Trisopterus luscus. Classification (NCBI taxonomy): domain Eukaryota; kingdom Metazoa; phylum Chordata; class Actinopteri; order Gadiformes; family Gadidae; genus Trisopterus; species Trisopterus luscus. The sequence continues at coordinate 4,908,423 of JAOPUA010000121.1, read as the reverse complement.
GGGCAACAAGAGCAAGCTGATCAACGATGACATTTTCCAGACAAGGAGCCAGATCAATTCAATGGAGAGAATCATTCAAACTATCCAGCCAAAGGTTATCATTAAGGAGGTGAAAAAGATCGAACAAGACCCTGGGCTCATAATTGAATCACAGAAAACTCTGGCAGACATCGAGGAGGAGAAGATGGAGAACATCAAATTATCAAAAGAGATTACAGAGCTTCAAAGCAGATATCGTGAAGTAGATGGCTGGAAGCCACGAGTTGACGTCAAAGAGATTGTCAATGAGATTTACCGCATTGATCCCAACACAGAGATGGAGATAATGCGCATAAAGAAAGAGATACAAGAGACCAGCAGGCAGTGCTCAGAACTGGAGAGGCAAACCACCCTCGTCTCTTCTGATTTGAATGTCGTCCGTTCAGAGAAGCCTCGGGTAGAGCTAAAGGAGGTTCTCCAAGAGGTGGTTAAGGAGGAGAGGAGCCCAGAAAACTACAAGGAGATCACACGGCTCAACGACCAAGTAAACCAAATACACAACTACTACAACTCCATCATGGACAAGCTGAGGATCCTCAGGCAGGAGAGGGACGAATGGAAGTTGGAGAAGTCCAAGGTGGAGACCAAGCTCGTCACCAGAGAGGTTGTCAAGTACGAGAATGATCCGCTGCCCGAGAAAGAGGCAGAGCGCCTGAGGAAGGAGGTGCGTGATGAGACACAGTTACGCCGCAGCACTGAAGAAATGGTGTATGACCTGAAAAACAAGTACATACTTCTGGAGCGACAGCAACCTCAGGAGAAAGTGGTCATCGAGGAGGTGGTGCGCCTACAGAAGGACCCAAGGTTGATGGTGGAGCATGACAAGCTTGGCAGGAAACTCGACGATGAGGTCAAGTCCCGGCGCCAGACAGACCTGGAGCTACAGCAGCTGAGAACCAAGGTGGAGGACATGGAGAGGATTCTGAGAGAGAGTGATGAGCGCCAGAGAAAGATCCAGGCCGAGTCCGAACTCAGAGAAATCAGACTTCGCATTAAGCAGCTGGAAAACGCCCCACCACCTGTCGAGGAGAGCATTGTTGTTGAAGAGGTGCTGAAAGTCGAGAGAGACCCAACCTTGGAGAGGATGACCAGTGGGCTGCGGTCCGACATGGACAAGGAGGCCAGCGAAGTGCTTCGTATCCAGAGGGAAGTCCGTAATATTACTCTCAAGCTCGATGTCCTGCAGCGGGAAAAGTCAGGCGAGAAGACAGTGTACAAGGAAGTCGTCCGCATTGAGAAGGATCAGGTGGTGGAGGCCGAAAGAGACCGCCTCCGGGAACAAGTATCCCGTGAACGTTATAACAGACAAGATGTGGAGAATGAAATCAGACGGCTGACTGAAAAAAGCAACCTGCTCCTTTCCTCCAAGTCTAGTTATTCACGAGAGTCCACGAGCCTTGTTGCGAACCAAGACGCGCTACAGAGAGAAAGGGACGACTTGGCTCGGGAGCTAAGAACCCTTGAATCAAGTAAACATGACATCAGCTTGTCGTTCCAACAGCAGACGAGGCTGATGAGTGAAAGAACCAGCATTAATAAGCAGAAGAGCATCAGGATGGATTCCGACGTCCAGCGCTTGGAGAGGGAGATCCTAGGGGAGAAAGACAAAATCCACTCGAGCGACAACGCCATCCGAGAGCTTCTTCTCCAACTGCAGAAAGAGGAACATGCGGAGACCCGGACCAAAGAGAGTCACGTCTCCACCAAGATCACCATTCTGGATCCGGACACAGGTCTGGACCTGTCCCCCTATGACGCCTACACGCAGGGCCTCATCGACCGTAAACAGTACATCCATCTGCAGGAGCTCGAGTGTGACTGGGAGGAGATGACCTCGGTGGGACCGGATGGTGAATCGTCCGTACTCCAGGACCGGAAGAGCGGCAAGCAGTTCTCCATCAAAGATGCCCTTAAAAAAGGTTGGCTGACGCAGAACGATCTGCAGAAATACAAAGACGGCAAAATGCCCATCTCAGAGTTTGCCTTACTCGTAGCTGGAGACAACAGCAAGAAAGCACCAAAAATCAACTCAATCATCCCCAGCTCCATCACTTCTGTGAAATCCACCCTCCCTAATTCCATCAGTGCTTCCACTGAAATATTCCCAATTGCTGGCGTGATTGACACAAACACTGGCACCTGCTTCACAATACGCAATGCCAGCATGCGTAAGATGATAGACAGCGTCTCAGCCCAGCGGCTTCTGGAAGCTCAGGCAGCCACGGGTGGCATCATTGATGTCAACACCAAAGAGAGACACATGGTCCACAGGGCGAGCGACAAGGGCCTCATCGACTCAAGTCAACTCCAGCGGCTGCTTAATGCCCAAAAGGCCTTCACGGGCGTCGAAGACCCCAGGACCAGGGAGCTCTTGTCCGTTGGGGAGGCAGTTCAAAAAGGCTGGATGCCCAGAGAAACAGCCATTCGCTACATGGAAGTACAGCACCTGACGGGTGGGCTGGTCGACCCCAAAACCGGCCGGCGGGTCAGCATCATGGATGCCATAGGAGCCAAGTCGATTGACAGTGGCATGCTGAGAGAGCTGCAGTCAGAGTCCTGCTACGCCAAGGAGATCACAGACCCGATCACCAAGGAGAAAATCAACTACAAGCAGGCCCTGGATCGGACCACAGTAGACCCGGTCTCAGGCCTACCAATGCTGCCCACATCGTCTAAAGATTCAAGTTACACACCTGTGTACAATGCCAATAAATACTCCAGATACTAGAAAGGTTTACAAGATATGAGGAATCTAGTCTAGTGGCTGATGCAAATTAATGAGACACTGTACAATCTTAATTTGATACATAGGTTATTCTTACTGAGTAGACAACCATTTGGTTTGCAACCAGATATAGTAACATACATGTCTATAGGTTAAAATCACGCTACAGCTACTCTTTCTACTCTAAACATATACTTTAAATATAACTTGAATCTACACCAAAAATAATACGATAATTAATATATATATGAAAAGTGATTTGATTTATTTTTCCCTCATTAAACTCTGTTAGCACCAGCACAGCACCACATTAGCATCAAACCTTTAGAATGGAGTCAACGCAGTCTTAATGAAGTTTAAAGGGGCTCAAATATAATTGTTCAGAATCTTAACTCCATTGTAAGGCTGACTTTCCTTTAACATGCTGCTTATGAACTGCTTCTGTTTACTTGTCTAAGGTGGAAACAATCTTATTCAAAAAAATATATAATCAGAGGTCTGTATTGCTTTATTGTTTTATATTTTTTGTTTTATTGTGGAAGAAGGGACATGGTGCAATGTTAACCAAGATTGTTGTTTTTTTTGTATTACTCGAGTCTTGTTATGAACCTGATGAAGAAACGAATATGAGTAAGTTTAAATTATACAATGTACATCTGTGCAACCATTTATCGCAAACAAAATAAACCATAGTTGTATTTTGCTTTCTGTGGAAAAAAAAATAAAGAAATATCAACAAGAATATCTGAGTCAATACCTGTGTATGAGGGGTTAAAGAACTCAACATGAAAAGGGCAGAACAATCCTTTCTGGGTTGCCATTCATAGCATGGCCAGCACTGCACACAACCCTGGGCCCTGGACATAAACGAAAGCTATGGGACTGAAGAAGACAAGGCCAGACCCTTTTTTTTTTAATCAACGGCGGCGACCCTAGTCAGGTGGCATCTCTTTGCTCTCAGACTCTCGGAAAAAGCTCCTCTGTTGATTGACCGCTTTCTCAAAGAGGGCAAGGTTCACGCCGTCAACACAGTTCAGCACACGGGCCCGCACCACCACCACGCCACCTGACCAGGGGGGGGAAAACGATAAAGAACAGTGAGTGAGAGTGTATGACGTGTTGATACACAGTACAGGCAACACAGCCACACAAGCTGGTTTAATGGACCTTCAATGGTAGACTACTATGCGATGTATTGATGTCCTATGTGGGCTGTGTAGTGTGTCTGTAAATATTTGGTGTTCCTTACCCTCAGAGTTATCGATTTCCCCCAGGACCATGTACTGGGCTCCTATGATGGCATTAAATGGCTCCACAAACAAGGTGTGAACGATCACTTTGTGCTGTGCTGATGCATGCCGTGAAGTCAGTGTAGCTTTTGACTCTTCAGGTTGATAGTACATCAATCTGAAAAATGAATGGAACATTTAGGTGCCTTTGCTGATACATTTTAATGAAACAAACTGCTTTAAAATAAGCATTTTAATTTGTATCGCCTTTTATTAAATCTGTACATGTATGTCGAATATTTAGAATATTATAGATAAATGTCGATCAAACGGAAAATTAATGCACTGTGACTCTGCGGGAATGTATGAGAAGGAAATCGAGTCAGTCGACCTGCTGATTCTGAACGAACGCGTCTTCGAGATGGACGTGTTCTGACGCATTTTTAGTCAATGATGTGTTAACACACAAGTATATATTTGACCA
>JAOPUA010000121.1:4333889-4346359 GCA_027122455.1 Trisopterus luscus | reverse complement strand
TGTGTGTGTGTGTGTGTGTGTGTGTGTGTGTGTGTGTGTGTGTGTGTGTGTGTGTGTGTGTGTGTGTGTCCCAGGGCTTTCTCAACACTGAATTCCAGCATCTGACTTTGGCCAGGGCTTGGCTCCTCACTGGCCCCATGGTAACAGTAGAAACACAGTTCCCTGTGACCTATGAACTCACGATTAACCACTAATATGAACGGAACAAAAGTGTGAAGTTGCCCATTGAAGCTAAGGGTCAGACGGTCGCTCCCCCCCCCCCCATAGGCCAGGTAAGGGGGCGGGACTAAAGGGCAACTTCCCGCTGAGTGGCGGTGGAGAGGGGTGCGGGGGCGAGCGGAGCTGTGCTGTAACACCACATAACACTGTGTTCCATCCTGTAGGTGTTGCCATAATAGATGTCTGTCGCTGAGGTGCCAACCAGAGTGTTTGTCTTGTCCCGTGTGTTTCTGGGTGTGTGTTGTGTGCGACTGTGGCTTGGGTAGTTTCATTTCAGGCGCCAGGCAGTTTCTTTTTTCGACTTGAACTCCACCACGAGCGAACCAGTGAACTGAGAAAAAATGACAGCCTCATATTCCATAGATAGATACTAATCAACCATTATTAATTCTCTCTCTCTCTCTCTCTCGCTCTCTCGCTCTCTCGCTCTCGCTCTCTCCATTTCAGGAGAACCAGAGGCTGAGGGAGCAGAGTGAGGAGCTGAACGGACAGCTCCTCAGCCTGAGTCTCTTTGAGGCCAAGAGTCTGTTTGCGTCTCAGAGCAAGGCCCAGTCCCTGGCCGCCGAGATCGACAACGCGTCCAGAGACCAGGTACCACCGGTCGGACACCGGCTGCTCCCCGTTCTGTGTGTGTGTGTGTGATACTAGCCTGTGAGACTGCGACGGGCAGTATGTGTGCAGGCAGTGGTACGCCTGTATTTCTAGGTCATGTCTCAGCAGGCCAGTGCACTAGAAATGGAGGTTGTGGCAAAGACATGCATTTATAGCACTGACTATACTATGAGATCTTTCAATTGATGCTCTGTTGTCATCCAGCTGTATAACTGTGATACCAGAATATTACATATGGACACTATCTCCTAGAATCCCCATGACTAGGGAACGACTGCTGACCGCAGCTAGCATATGCTGCTGCTGAACCCTGACGTTATTACATGGTCCATTGATTAAAGGTGAAAGTAAGATTTTCCCCGGCCCTCTTTCCCCAGCTCATAAAGGCCATAAAGGAGCAAGAGGACATCAACTTCCGTCTGCGGCAGTACATGGACAAGATCATTCTGTCCATCCTGGACCACAACCCCTCCATCTTGGAAATCAAGAAGTAGCAGCCTCTGACCTGGCCTGAGGAACGGCCCAGTGACGGGTTGCTAGGATGCTCGTCTTTCCAGTTGTAGAATGAACACACACTGCACTCCCTGGGGAGGTCTCCGTTGGGACTTTTAAGGAACCAGGGTTTTTCCCAGCGAACTGTAGAAGAGAAAATATTTAAATAGACCCGTGTCGCCCTCTGCTGTTGAAGAAAGTAAGAAAGAATGAGAAGAATGAAAGAAAGAAGAAAATGCCTGTTTGTTTTATACCGGTATTTGGGAAAAGGTATTGACAAGGGGGATTTCTCCACATAGCAATAGGAGTGGGCCAGTTTCATACGCTGAAAAACTGTCTTAATACTGTGACTCATCAATACTTGCATCTGCTATTTGCTATTTCTATTTCTATCAACATCATTCTCTGCAGTTTGCAATAACCTATAGCTTAGATCTCATAGCATAACACTGGATCATTTTCTTCTGTGAAATATCCTTATCTCGAAACACAGGGGCTGGCTCGACAGCTGGAACAACCTAACAAACATGTTTTATGAGGAACATAGAAGGCAGTTAGTTACAGACGAATGAAAGATCATCACATTGAGATAGCCAATCAGTGAGGAGGTAGTGTGACCCCCTAGCTGACCTCCCACATGTAACCTTCAGGTGACCTCAGAGGGACAGACTAGGTAGGTTGATCAAGGATGCCGACAGGTACGTGATTTACAGAAGGAAAAAAAGACATCGGGAAAGGAGATGAAACCAATGGGATGCGGTGAGTTCAGAGAAATGCACAAGAGAAATCAGGGTGGAGGTAGAGGGATTAGTGTCTTAAGTCTTGCTTTGTTTTCCTGGCTTTTTTGAGTGTCTTCCAGAAGCTTCTATAGCCGGCTCTTGCGCTGTCAATCAACTGAAAGTGTGAATTGAGATTTGGCTTAGAACTTTGTGTTCTTAGCTTAGAACTTGGTGGTCTTGGGTAAGAATTTACTGTTCTTACCTAAGACCTTGCTGTTCTTAGCTTAGACCTCTGTGTTCTTAGGTAAGAACTTGGAGTTCTTAGCCAAACAGAACTGTGGGTGAACAGACACAGGAACAGTCACTTTAAGAAAGCAGAGATGCATCACACGAGATGTCTTGGCGCTGTTGGGGGGGGGGGGGGGGGAGTGGTGGTCACATTGTATGCTGTAAAGCAAGAAAGTCACAAAACACATGTGCAGGAGGTGTTTTGACATGAATGTAATGGAGTTAATTCCACCGATTTCAGTGATTTAGTCCTCTTGATATCGAGGCTGCTCAGTAGCCAAGGGTAACGTTGGTCAAGCAGTTGATAGCGACATACTTGATTAAACGTGATTGTTAAATAGAATACGGTACTAAGAGGATAAATGCGTGTAGTGGACGTTTTTTTAGGGTGAAAGACTGGAATTACCAACACTACCGTAGGCTACACTGGAAGGATATAGTAGTGTTTACCGTGGGGTTTCATAATACTGTAAATACCATGAATGTAATCACTTGATATTTCACCTTCTGGGGTAATTTAATAAGATTTCTTACATTTTGTCGATTTCTGCTTTAGTATAAGGATACAGTATTGTATAGAGAGATTAGAGTATTAGAGCGCATTGTTAAAAAAAAGAGGGAAAACTACTGTATTAATTGTTTTGCTTACTTGCACAAAAAAGCAGTTTGTGTTCTTTTGCATGGTTCCCCCCTTTTTCTGTCTGTGCCTTTTGGAAGACACATTTCAACAAAATGTTGCTGTTGCATAACATGTCTTTTAAGTCCGCACCTGACTTATTTGATGACATTTGTAAATGTTGTACATAAGTAGTGAAGATTTGTATTAACGTGCCACTCACTTCTCTTTCTTAGATGACGATATGAAACCTATTTTATACTGTTTGGTCAAGGAAGAGCTTGTGATATCCTAGTTAAAAGAGCCATATGGCGAAGGCTTTGTGAACCAAAGCTGATTTAGCAGTTTGGGAAAATATTGATGTAACAAATGATTTGGGAACTGCAGTGTAATTTTTGTTAACTTGTTTTTTTTTTTACTTTGTAATAGTTGCAATTCAGGCGACTTTCACTTGAATATTCTTTGATATGGTCAGCAACTGTCTTCCTAACTTAAATAAAGAATAAAGAGCAATATAACTTATTTATCATTCAGTCGGCTCCTGTCTTCTCTGGAGATACAGCGGTGACTTCTGGTCTTTAATCATACTTTGCATTGTATCATTGCTTTATAAGTGTTCATCGTTGTATTATGTGCTTTTTCAAAGTGTTTTTCATTTATTTTTTAACATTAATTTAGATTAAACATTTTTTATCATTATCGATCACCAAGTCAAACCTCAATTATTTATTATCAGGTGAACCTGTCTACAGCAAACTTAAAACTGGAAATACATTATCCCTATCGATTGTCTATTATATCTTATATCTCCGTGTTCTTAGAAATGTGGTTGGGAAACGGCTGTTGCATTGTTTGAGTTTGGCGCCGCCTAGTGGAACTATTCTGCCCTTACGCAAAGGTGCAGAGATCAGACGGAAGGTAAGTAGACCGAAGCTTCTATCGTTTGTTGATGCGTTGGCGTTTTAAATTAATCTAAAATTGAAGTTAAATGCTATCAATCAGTAAGCACTGCCATACGTATATGTTGTGAGACAACACTTAAATACGGGGAAACGGTGTCATTTGCTAATCAATATGATTATCTTTAGCTGGGCTGGTTCGGGTGGGGTGTGATGCTGCTGCTTTGTGTTGGCTGCGTGTAGCCGACCTTTAAGACAATGCCTTTCATCAAATGATACGTTGTGTTTTTGTACAGTATTTGTTCATTATTGTCTTCCATTAAAACTCGTTAGTTGTTGTGCCAACTTTAGCGTTATCCACCACCATTAAGCTATTGGATGATCTAACGTTAGAACAGGATCCATTTTTCAGCCAGACTAACGTCCGTCACTTTCTTGGCTTTCAGTATAAAAAGTTAACTTAACTTCAACCAAAACAATCTTAACTGCCAGACAACATGGTTGTCTTGTTTTTAAATGTACTTTCCATGTCTCTGTGTATTAAAAAACTTCATTGCAATGTGTCACGCATGAAACTAACTAGCTTTCCTTACAATGTTTTTAGATGACCGAGTGCACAATCCCTGCCACTGAACGTGTCCCCGGCCGTGTCCCTCAGAGCAGGAGGACGGGGAGGACCCAGAGTGCCTACAATGTCTCTGGTTTGGTCAACGGGACTAGCCATGTCCCACCTGCTGACTCTGTGAATGGCCCCAAATCACACAGAATAACCAATGGAACCGGGGCAGCATTGGGTATGAAGACAAGAAAAGTTACACCAAACAAAGGAACTCAGAGTTATAAAAGTAAAACGATCAGTGGCACCGAAGGGGTGGCTCCTGCTTCAGTGAATGGAGATAGCCCAGTAGGTGAGCATGTGTTGAACCGTAGCAGTTCCGCAAGTACAATAGTTGTCCAGTCCAACAAGAAGGCAGTGGTAGAGACAGGCTGTCCCTCAGCCACACAACCAAAGAGCAGGAGACGGCGAAAAGGCCTTGGATCCAAGAAAAGGTTGGCTACTGAGTCATGTGTTAGCATATCATCTGCCTTTTCTAGTTCCCCATGCAAACAATTAAGCTATACCAAAGAACATTCGTGGTCAATCCATTCCAAATTATACTACGGAAGTGACTTACAAGCCTGATGTAGTCGACCCTCAAGTCACAAACGTGGTTCATGTGTGACCACTGTATTGCAGAAGTGTGTTTTCGCCCCCACCCGTCGATACGGCCAACTGGCCCACGCACCCCACAGAGGACGAGGACTGGGAGAAGGAGATCCAGGAGGTGGTGCTGGTGGACTGGGAGAAGAGGACTTTTGGACTTCAGCCTTACGGTATGTTCTGCAACTCTCAAGTGGTATAGTGAAGGAGGAGGACGGCTTGTTACATCCAGCATCACCCAGAGGGTCTTGAAGTAAGTGTCGATTGTCTGTTTGTAAAAGCGTATCGCAGTATTGTGTTGCCGCACACAGGCCCATGTGGGATCCACGTTGAGATGTTCATTCAGAGCTCTGTCTTTGTTTCCCTCTCAGGTCCGGAGGACCTGATCAGTTTTGCTCTGCGTGACGTGTCACTGCACCCCAAGCCCTCATCCGTCCCCCCCATAACCCCCCAGTATACCCCAGGGAGGAGCCACGTGGAGCCTGTGTCATGGAGCCCCTGCTACTCGGCTCCCCTGGTGGAGGGCCAGTTCTCCGACGTGGACGAGTAAGGAGAGATGCTAACCAGATGCTGTTTACAACCTGCCATTGATTTCTCATGTGCCGTGCTGCTACAGGTGCATGTATTGATATCTATGTTCAGAGTTACCACCTTAGACTTTCATTTTATATTTTATCTTCAGATTTGATGTATTCTTGAATTTGGCTGTTTTATGTTTTATTTTGAGAGCTGCATTTATGTAATTGTGATGGTAATTCCCTAAGGCAGTTTTGTTTTAAAGATTATTCAAACACAACAATTTTGGTTCTATAGTGGTCTTTTTATATTTAGAACGTGTGGTTGGCAGACTTATGTTATGTTTGGAAGTTGGAAGTTGATGGGATTTAAATTTCCAAACTGATTGCAGTCAACCCTCAAATTCTATTTTGTTTTTGCACCATAATCAGTTTCATACGGAGGAAGGTGAATCATGGCAGGGTGATAAAGGGATCTTTTGCTGTTGCAGAAGAAAACACAATTTACAGATTGAAATCTACTTTTCAGTTGACTTCCTCCCTTGTCACTAAAGCCTACATGTTTTTATTTTTTATTATATATTTTTTTATAACAAATTAATTTACAAAATCGTTGGCATAAAATGACAATTACACCTCTCTCTTTACAAGGCACAAAGAATAAAAGGATAACTTAAATTATATAAAATAATGGGACAGATTATAAAAATAGACAAGAATTTAATAAAGTAATAAATAAATGATAAACAAACTTTGCTAGGAGTTCTCAAATACATTTTTCTCATAAGCTGCAAAGTTACAGCCTACATGTATGAAGTCTGGAGTCAGGTCACTGTGGCGCTGCTCCCTGGCTGCATGGCTGAGTAGACACGACCAATATTGCTTTTATATGTTTTATTATTTGTATTCTATCGTTTTTGAGGAACTATTTCAACGGTGCCGATGAAATGCGTTGACCATTAGATGGCGCAGTAGGTCAATAATTGCAGGCAACATTTCATCATCGGCGGAGCCAGATTATTTACAAACACCTTTGGGAGTTCAATGGGTTCGTTGGTTCTCAAGGACTCGGGACACGCATCGACGGCCCCGCGTTGAAATCAATTTCCACTCGGGGAGTTTCATTTAGAGAGCTCCTCTAGATGAGACCACTGTCACCCGCGAGCCAGAGGCTGATTAATGACCTCTAATAAAGCAAAGGCGTTCGTGTGCACGCAGACTGCGTGCCGCTAATGGACTGACGTCATGGGGATCCGCGGTGAGATTCACAGCTCTGTAGGTGTGATAATTCCGTGGATGAATTGGAACCTTGTAGAATTTTTTATTTTTCGAGGGAAGCCATTTATCACCCTGTCAGTAGGCCTGTATTCACGTAGTGCTGCTGTTGATGTTTTGACGAGGAAATGTTGTGAATTAAGCAGGAAATAACTCGATTCATTCGGCAATATATTAGGCTACTAGGGTAGCCTGCAGTTAACATTTTCCTACACAGAATAATTATTTGTTTGATTTTATAGTTTATTATTGAATGGTAGCCTATAACAAATGAATTCGTTTTTAACTTGAAGTGAACGAACCAGGTCTGGGTACACGTAAATCCAGTTATAGATCCACAACTATGAACACGTTTGATGTCCAGAATGATGGGCCAGCAATACCGCAATTGAGCAAACTGCCTCCTCATGAGCAGAATGCTATTCTCTACATGGGCCTACTTAGAGATTCCAAATGACATGGAGGCAACCTTGGCCACCTGAAGGAAACCTATATGTTGGACAGATTATGTGGACTAATGAAGAGGGTAGATAGCTGGAGGTGAATGACATGCAGCAATTTACAAACAATATATTATCACCTTACCTTCAAATAGTTTATAACAGCCCATGTTCTATTTTGTCTACTTTGTCATACTTGCTTAAATGTCCAGATGCATAAAATGTTGATTTGTGGTCCTTTTACAAAGGATATCGGCATGAGTCAAAAGCAGTTCAAATTTATAATGATTTGTATGAACTATTCTGAAATATAATGGTAGAGGATAAGAGGTCCACCATGAAGAAGAACAAACAAATGTCAATCGCTGCTTTCAAGAGAGTAATGATAAGGGATTATGGTAAAAAATGTACTTTAGGAGATTCAGTTTTTATTGTCTATGCAATCATTTTCATGTCACATCATACATGTAAGGGCACTAATACACAAAATGGTTGTACAAAATCCTGGTCATTTTTGGAAGTTGAAGAGTCGCTTCAACATTACTGCTTGTTTAAAGCCTTATTATTGTATTTAAAAACAATACATTTGAACTTTTCAGGCTCAACCATCATCCGACCATATACCGTGACGAAGCATAAATTTAGCGAAGGAAATAAAAAATTATATATTTGTAATGGCAGGGGAAACTTAATTCACCTAGGGATGACATTATATGGTAAATAGAAGTTCACTTATACTATTGTGACTAACATAATAAATACATAACTGATCGCTTCTACAGAAAAGAGCCGTCAGATATCGACTTAAAATATGCATAGGACAAATGAGGAGGATAATAATTTAAGGCAATTTGGTAAACAAATCCAAAGAAACTGCGACTGCAGCTTCAGTGAGCAGGAGTTGTATTGAGTTGAGTTGTATTGAGTGTGTATCGGAAACGCTTGTCCTATAAGCCATTCTCTTACACTGAAGCACTGTGTTTTGATTTCACTGTCCAAACATTCTTGACCTTTGTATGCCAAGTCAGGCGGACAAAAATACTTCACACACACACACACACACACACTCACCCACTCACTCACTCACTCACTCACAAAAGATGTTCAAAGTCTCATGATTTAGCCCCGGGCTGTGGGAGGAATTCCCCTTCATACGCCCGGCAGTGCTCTGCTGATGTGAGGGTCGTATCAACAGTGTGTTGTTGGCAAACTGCACATTTCCTTATCGCTGTTGAAATCGAGTGCTGATGAACTCCCTCTCTCTGTGGCTCGCTCTGTTATGGTTCCAGAAATACAGTTTTGCTCTTGGTCTCTGTACATAATACTTGATGAATGTGAACATGCTCCATGCCCTCCTGTGTGAGTCATCCTGAGAGAGAGAGAGCCCTGTTTCATTTGTGTTAGTGGGGAGGGCCGCCTGCTAGCATGCAGCGGCGCGCCGTGCGGCTCCCGCCGTGCTCTGTGATGCTTTGTTAGGTGTGGCGGAGGAACCCACCCAGGGGAGAAGGGACCATGAGAGGTCCGGGGTGGGTCCCCGGCTGACCAGAACAAAGGCCGGTGGGTGCTTGGGTTCATGAGGAAAAAGTAAAAGAAAAGAAGAAATAAGAGAAGATAGAAGTCACCAAAATTGATTGTGTTTCTGTGGCGATGTAGCCAAATATGTAACTGCACCAATTGTCAGTGACAATTATATATTCAACACCTAAAATGATGGGATGTATAGAAAATGACGCTTGACCTTCTGTCGCTTGTCTTTAGCCTCTTTCTTAAAACAAACAGCTCACCTACACGGAGGGGAAACCCTAGGCCTTCGGCTGGTGGGCAACAGCTAACCACTCTACCACTGCTCAACCAAATGACCTACCTGCACAGCACGTCAACGTACAGCTGTGTGCTCTTTCTATACAGCTTTTATCAGAGGAAATCATTAGTTTACTGGCTAGGGGTTTGCATGTTTGTTTTAAAGCGGTCCTAGCGGTGGAGGAACAGAGGGCCTGCTCGTTGGGTGGTTTGGTCAGTAATTGTTGCTTTGCATCGCGGCTTCAGCAAAACTGTTTAGTCAGACTTTGAAGCTAATCCGACTTAAAGAGTTAGTCATTTACATGCCGGGACTTTTTCTATATGTGGGAGGCTAGGTCATAGTGTGTGTGTGTGTGTGTGTGTGTGTAATATATGTACACAGCCTATGCAATAGCAGCTGCATTCCAACCTGGTAGTTTATTCGGTTTAATTGAGTTTAACTGCAGATCTGGTGCCCTGACAGCACTCACGTAAACGGAAATGGTCAGCTGACCAACTCCTTGCATCCGCCCCCGCTCCCATAATGATCAGAATGTAATATTTACTGCCCCCGCATCCGCCCACGGGTGGAAATGACCTCCCGCTGAGCGATGACGAATCCTCCACCCAGTTCGGGTGTGGGGGGTGGGGGGGAGGGGGGTGAAGAAGGCAGGGGGCTGCTTCCTCATTTCTTCCCAGCTGACTCATCACTGAGGCCCAGCCTCCCAGCCTCCCAGCCTCCCAGCCTCGACCTCCGTCCCTCACCGGTGTCCGGTGGTCGAGCCGAGTTCCGGGTTCCTGGCGATTGATAAGATAATGGTGCATTGGCAAGGGAGCCTGGATGCCTGTGGTGATCCCACCACAGCCAGGGCTAACCAGTAGACAGAGACGGGGAGAGGAGGAGGAGGAGGAGGAGGAGGAGGAGGAAGAGGAGGAGGAGGAGAAGGAGGAGGAGGAAGAAGGGAAGTGAATGTAATCTCCTTATGAGGCACTGGTGAAAATTGGTTAAAGATGGTAAACATTCCTGCAAAGCCCTTTTGGAAAATGTGTCTCAGTCGGGGCCATATTCGCTGTGTCTTGTGCATTTCATTCTGATGCTATTTTTATGGGCCCATTTGGCTGTGTATTGCTTGAACTTTGTGTGGCCTGTTGTGTTTTGTTTAGTTTTTTTCCCTCTCCTGGCATCGCCTACACACACATGCATAGTTCTCTATAGGTCTCTAGCACATTGAGTTGAGCCAGTAGTATTGATGCTTCGTGGTGGCATACTCCCACAGTGGTGTTTTACCGACGTCTCTGTCGTTGTGATTGAACCCGGTGGCACAGGGAGGCCACGGTGCTTCAGGTGGAAGGCCAGGAAGAGGAGAACACACACAGTGTTGGCCTTGGCCATGAGCAGCTGTATGCTGTGCTACAGTAGAGGCTAGTAACCAGGTGAACAGATCGGGGCCACGTTTCTACAGCCTAGCAGAACGGACTGTGATACACGTTGTTCATAGACTGCTAAATGAGTGTTTTTTTGGGTGAAATGGTTAAGTTTGCCTGGTGACTTTAGTAGAAATGGGAAGAGATTAGTCACATGAGAATGGGTAGGAGGTCATCTTCATATACAAACTGCTCACTGTAGACTAGTTTCATAGCTATCTCTATAGAGGTCGTTTCATTCTACTTCCTTGGTTATATTTTACATTTGAGTATCACTTTTGTGACACAGTTTGTCCTGCAGTAACATTTTTTAGTCAATGGTCTATGTGAGGTTTTTCTTGCCTGTTTGAAGACTACAAACGATTGGACAGAATATTTTATAAAATAAGATTTACAAATAGATAAATATTTACGAGATGGCCTGTACCATTCCAACATTTCACAGGCCATGCTGTTCTAAAGAGAACATCTCGTCAGGTCGTTCAGCTGGAACAAAGAGGGCTGTTGTTCTTGAGAAGGTCACAAGTTTTGGAGTTTAGATTTAGATGAAACTTTAACGATGCCCATGGGATGAATTTCTCTGTCGGAATTGCACTAAATAACTGTTTGGCTTTCTCTTCTGTTTTTATGCCGTGGTCTTTTCATTTGTACGCTCTGTGTTTGGTTTCTTGATGTAGAATCAATGATAGAAGTGCCAGTTTACTTACAATGTTTGTTCATAAAATCCTCAAGCCAAATATGACAACTTGTGAAAATTGTCATCATTTAATTGACATCAATAAGCAACATGCTTATTGACATCAATAAGCAACATGCTTATTGACATCAATAAGCAACGAGTAGTGCATAATGCTCCAGGGGAGCATTATGCACTGCTCTTTTACATGTGTCATGAGTCCCTTTATTTGCTCATAGCTAAGATAAACACTGCAGAACAATTAAGAAGTGAGTTCCTCCCACTTGAAAAACTGGAAATGCTTCACTATAAATGTGTTTTATACCAACTGATATCTGATGCTAGGCAGATGAAAGGGTATAATGGTTAGAGACCTCAGCCTCCAGCCAGAATGTTCTACTTTGTGAATAAGTCAACATTAAATACCATTTTAGTGGTTGAATTTATTATGATGTGCATGTATTTACCTGTTTGTCAATAATGGCACCCATTGCACTCCTGACCATCCCTGGAAGAAGGGATCCCCCACTATATGTTTCTTGTCAAGATTTCTTACTTGCTAAATTCAAGGGAGTTTTGTCTTGCACTTGTAGGGGCTTGGGTAAAGGGGGTGTCATAAATGTTTGACCTGTTGAGCCCTTTGAGACTGTAATGGCGATTAAGGGCTATACAAATAAAATTGAATTGAATTGAATGGAGTTATTCGTACTACGCCCAGGACGAGAGCCACTGGGGGATTGGAGTCGCTGTCATGCATTCTGATTCCTCAGTTTCCCTCTACGCCCAGGGGGGGGCAGTGTTTATCAGAGACCGGCTGCCACTAACCCGCCAGCCTTTTTGGGATGCAGGACTCATGCCTGGCAGTCTGTGTGCTGGCCTGTGACCACCTACTTGTCCGGCCTCTCTCCCTCACTGACTGTTTTCTACCTGCCCGCTCTCATAGTTATGCACAACTCCCCATCTGTGTCTGTCTGCCTGCCTGTCTCTCTGAGTGTCCCCTTTCCTGGTCACCGACTGTCTGAACACCTGTCTGCTCCGCTGTTCCTGTCTGGCCATCCAGGTGTCTGGCTTTGCCCTTCTTTTTCATCCTTCGTTGTCCTTGTCCGCCGTGTTGTTTGAAACGTCTGGCTGCAGTGTACTGCTGTGCTGGTCAGTCCCCTATCAGTGTCTGTCTAGCTCTCTGTCTGACTGTCTGGCTCTTTTCCTGTCTACTGCCTAGCTGAATGTCTAGCTCTCGGTCTGTCTGTCTGTCTGTCTGTCTGTCTGGCTGTCAGTGTACCCATCACCCACCTGGTTGTGCTGTGTGCGCGTCTG
>JAOPUA010000121.1:4297093-4307273 GCA_027122455.1 Trisopterus luscus | reverse complement strand
CGCGGGGGGGGGCGGCGCGTGGGGGGGGGGGGGGGGGGGGGGGGGGGCGGGGGGGGGGGGGGGGCGGCTTCCCCCATCCAGAGAGAGCCTACAGATTGTTTCCTTTAGAGAAGTTCCCAAACAAGGCTCTGTTTACTCAGCCAAGCCATCCCCAACCTTGAAGCTCCGCAGTGTTTACCGATCGCACACCGATTTACCGACCCGCCCGCTACGGCCCCCGTTGCACCCCCGAACTGTCCCGGGAAGGAGGGACCCCTCTTTCTTGCATTTTCTCGCAGGGTTTCTTCCTTGCTGATGTTTTTTCCCTTGCCCTTAGCCCTGCTAGGGTTAATGTCCCCGTGAGGCTGTGACTGTGTTGGAGGGCTATACAAACAGAGCTGACTTGACCTGACACAGCAGAAGAAGAAAGAGGACCCGGGTGTTCCTGGTGGCGGTCGTCCACACAGCGAGAGACCGCAGCGCGCAGGGGTGGGGGGGCTGGGCGTCCGGCCCACCTCAGGGCTGTTATGAACATCCCCTTTATCACAATTAGAGTGTCAGCGGGCCCTTACAGGCCCACGGCCCCCCGTGATCAGACAGCACTCCCCCAAACGCCCAGCCCCCAGAGGGAGCAGAACTCAAGTGGGGAGAGGGAGAAACCTTTTTACAGATGGGGGAGGTTAATGATCGTTGGTGAAAAATGTATGAAATAAATAAATACACTTACTTCCTACAGACCGTCTGCGATCCATCTGGAGACTTTTTCTCTTTTTCTGTCATCACTCCCAACATTTGATCGTATGCCTTGGTTTTTTTTCAGCCTCACCTGGAAGTAACTAGCGTGGATAAAAGTAAATGACGCTACGTGTTAAATGTATGTGGGTAGTTCTTTAAATTCCATCAACCCTAACCCATACCTAATGACATTAATTTCCATCTCAGATAACTTATCACGCAACATCAAAGATCATTGTATTTCCTCTCCATTTTTCTTTCCCCCCATGAGACGGCTAGATTCAATCTGACATTTGTGTCAGATTCTACATCATCCCTCAGTCTTGTTATTCCTGAAGTATAAACAGGCCAACCCACATCCATGAGTACACACACACGCGCACTCACACAAATGTGTGTGTTTTACGTCTGCAGTATGTGTTTGTTTCTCGAAGTGTGTGTGTGTGTGTGCAGTGACTGGAGGATCTGGCCTCCCCTTGGCAGGTTTTAACAGGGCTCTGGAGCAGGCCATAAAGCCAGGCTCTGCTGCTGGTGGTGGGCTCGCGTCCCACTGACTAACGAGGCAGACCAGAGACCTCCTCACCGACTCCAGGAGCGCGCGCAGTGAAGCTCGGCCCGTGTGTGGATGTGCTTCAACCGTTTAGCTCGAGGCTACAAACCATTGTTCCAGCTCTCATTGGAGGGAGGATGCAGGAGATCGAACACATTTCACGTTTCTTTGTGGCTCTTGGAAGCCGTGTGTTCCATTATCCTGGCACTGTGGCTCATGTTGCCAAGGTAACTTTGTTGTATCACATTCAAGCATTTATTTATTTATGTAATTATTTATGTGTGAATACATATTTTATCCTGACAATTTGGAGCAGGGCATTGTTACATTCTTTAGTTAATCTGAAACGGACAGCTGTGTTCAATGTGTCAAAAAATGCAACACTCAAGTCTATGAAGTATCTTTATTTATTTTTGTTTAGATCACTTACAAAAAGTAGTGCATTATAAAATTAATAATAATAAGAAATTACAATACACTACAACATAACCACATAATTTTTGATAATAGAATAATGCATTTCTGTAAAACGAGACCAACATAAAAAAGCTACATAAATGAAGATATTAAAGCTGATACAAATACGACTTTGGAGCTGGAAAAAAAAATAAAGAAAAGAAAACATCGATGTTTCTGTTTATTGCGCAATGTCATTGGCACTTTTAATAAAATGAAAGTTATGATTCATGTTGCTTTTCTGTACACTGCCAAAGCAAACAAGTCTTAAAATGAACTTAATACTCAAAATATGAAGCATGTCGACTATTATAAACGATTGCAATTACTATTATGATAATACTGCACATTGTGTACACAACTTTGTCATACATACCATACTTTGTCAAACCATACCGTCACTGCGTTTGATTAAGTTCTTCCACAGCTCAAACTCCGACATTCTTATGACATTTGTCAACGAATGTCACGTGTGCCAAGACAGTGTAAAAAAAAGAGGTATATTTACATTTCTGACATTTTTCAGAGACTAGTGTGTGGTGAGTGTGACTTTTGAACGTCCCTTACCTCCGTCTGTAAATACCAAGGACAGTGTTTACCTTTCTGCTTTGCACTCAGAAGTCATGCGTTCCGCCAAGCCGAGGTGTTGGTGGGGTGATACCCCAGCCCCAGCCCGGGTTTCATAGAGAGCGAGAGAGAGAGAGAGAGAGAGAGAGAGAGAGAGAGAGAGAGATGAGCACAAAAGAGTGTGAAGTAAAGAGTGTAAGACAAAAGGAAGATGTGAGGGAATGGGACGAGAGAGAGAGAGAGAGAGAGAGAGAGAGAGAGAGAGAGAGAATGAGAGAGAGAGAGAGACAGAGAGAGAGAGAGAGAGAGAGAGAAAGAGAGAGAGATTATGGCCGGTACTCTGACCCAGATTTTAAATTCGGTATCTGACAACATGATCCATGTGGGACTCTGTGTGTTCTTCCATTCGTTCTGGAAGCCTGACGACCACGCGCTTCTAGCACCCCCACGTGCCCTAGCACCCCAACACCCAACACCCCCACCGATGCACCTTCCTTCTAGCCGTCACGCACACACCGCTCAGATGGAGGGGAAGCCTGCATTTACCAAATCACTTGATTGGTTTCTCAGAAAATGGAGAGAGACACAAACACCAACACACAGCACCGTATTCTTGCGGTGCTCCTGTTAAGTACTATACACAGGGATTTCCCCTGGAGAAATGTGTGTGCATGAAACATTAATTATATTTCAGTATCAGGCAGATCCTCGGGATTGTCATTTATATTACATGTGTGTGAAAACATTTCCCTTGTAAATATTACATAAATGGAAGGCTCTGCGGACGTGGGCAGAGGAGCATTCTGCACCGGGAAGAGTTCGCTGGGTACGAGCTGAAGTCTTTGGCAGTGATAGTTGGCATTTGTCGAGTTTGCTGGCAATTCTTGCATATTATTTTGGGCTATTTCATGGACAAGGAGTTGCAAAAACTGCCAATTTGTGCACAAAATAAATGATTTTGTGTGGATTACTTTTGAATTCCCTGTGGCTCGGGATGATATTAAATAATTGTGCTCTCATACAATACCGTGCTGTCAGAACTAGTCAACTGGACCAATTTTGTGTCATCCCTGTGGAAGAGAATGTCAGACAAAAAGAAAACACATTCATGAAGAAATTGAGGAAACATATACTATTTACTTTAAAAAGTAACCAACAATGTTAAATAATAAATAACCGTTAAATGTAATCACAATAAAGTACATCTCAGGAGTAAGTAAAGTAATCCAGTCTGTGTGTGTGTGTGTGTGTGTGTGTGTGTGTGTGTGTGTGTGTGTGTGTGTGCGTGTGTACCCCTTCACCTGTTGTAAAGTGTAGCGCAGAGACAGTAATGATAGGAACACCATTCTGTCTCCATGACGACCCCATGATCAGGATTGAGTCTGCACACACACACATGTACATATATATACACACACGCACATCTTTAAAACACTGTGGTTGGTGACATACAGTCAGCAACAAAACAGCTTGAGGTTAGGATGACTGGCAGTGGGCACACTCTTGCACGCACACACACACACACACACACACACACACACACACACACTGGGTAAGAAAAAACAAGCGTGTGTCATTACTGCAATCAAGCATACAATGCACATTTTACTGATTTATTCAAACGTTCTCAATTACACATAGTTGTGTGTTGACTTGCAGTGCTAACGGTCTACCATCTTCATTTGAAAAGATGACATATTTGTCAAGCATATAGACTCCCCCCCCCCCGCTACAATATCACGTTGTCAGGAGTTATTCATTGCATCCTTTTATATTGACTAGAAACATCTGCTCAGAAGTCAACGCAACGCAGAATTTGCTCTGCACTAAATATACGGTCGACACCTCTGATGGTTCCTCACGTTTCACACAGTTTCCCCCCAAACGGCGCCGTGTTGTTCACGGTGCTTCCTCCTGGAGGTGACTGGATGGTCTTTTAAGCAACATGCAATTCAGAACAGAGCTTAAAGA
Source organism: Trisopterus luscus (assembly GCA_027122455.1). Classification (NCBI taxonomy): domain Eukaryota; kingdom Metazoa; phylum Chordata; class Actinopteri; order Gadiformes; family Gadidae; genus Trisopterus; species Trisopterus luscus. The sequence goes on along the minus strand of JAOPUA010000121.1, from coordinate 4,303,015 downwards.
TGGATTTGAATGCACAGTGAAACTCAACTTTTAACAATGGTGAGGAAATCGCTGGACAGGCACACTGTCATGAGTTTGATGAGGTAGTGAAAACATTACTTTTCATATTTAAAGCAAACCACGGTGACTGCAAGTCGGCCAATCGGCCCGGCTGACAAATGGTTCTGAGGTGAAGATGAAAACATCATCTAATCTTCCATTGGGAGGAGACCAGGAGGATGGATTCAACTTTTATTTCCCTTTTGGCTTCTCTGGATTCTGATTAACTGTGAAAACAATTTGTAGGCCCATTATTAATAGTGATATTTCCCATACTTCACTACCTCAACATTCTAATAAACACATCAGATGAGATCATTATAATATCAAATTATAAAGGCCTGGGGAGGGCACTAATACATTCACACCAATGCATTCACTTATTTCATGAATTTAATATTTACCCTACCCATATATTTACCCTGAAGGTTCTTCTAAAGTCAGCCCATAGTGTGCACTTAATAAATTCCATAAATTCCACTACCTCCTCACAATTTCTTTGCTTAATGGCAGCCTAGTTATTGTTTATTGTACCTACACATCAGCCCAACCACAGCCTGGTTATTACCTAAGTGAGGCTTTCACCAAAATATGGTGTCATTAAAGATAATTATTGAGGACATTAACAACTAATGTCTACCGAAATAGCCAAGAATCGCCTTACTTAATTATCACCTTGACGTACCACGTGCATGCAGACACGCAGTGTGTTGCCAGACACACAGAGAAGCCCACACCGCACAGAGAGGAGCAGGGAACCTGCACCACCCAAGCTCTGTTCCACAGCTGACCCCAGCGGCTGTAAATCTAAAGGCAGAAACATTTCCTCGCGTTTCCTACATTCCCTCTTTCCCTCCTCTCCCCAGAACTGCCAACAAGTCGGCCAGGCATTGACCCGTCAATCATCCGCTCAAAAAATCATAGAATTGACATGACATATTTCTTTGCTTAAAAAGTACAGTAGAGAATTGTATAGTCGGTGTATAATGCCTGCTGCTTTATATTATTTGTAGTTACAGGGTTCAGCCTATCCTATCAAATATGCTAATACAATTCACACCGCAAAGCTTACAGCTGTATACATTTGATTAGTGTGTCTGCGTGTATGTGAGTGAGTGTTTGCGTGTGTGAGTGAGTGTGTGAATGTGTGAGCAAGCATGATGTTCAACACGACTCAATTAACAAAGAATAACACCGTTTGCCTGCTACTGACGATTAAGCACACGACAGCCACCACCGTGTGACATCCTTTACATTGACATGGTGACGGCCAAATGGCAGCCAGATTTAACAGGGGTACCGAGTGCTTAACAACCCAGTTAACCACTCGGTACCACTCTCACCGTTCCCTGCATTACAAACTGTTCTGTAGGATCTGGAGTTGGCCAAACAGACATTAGAAAATGAATCTACAACAAAAATGCCTCTGCAAAATCCCTCCCTCGCCATATGCTCTCTTTATATACAACACTAAGGTTGTATCTAATCTAATGTCACACTGTGTTCTGGTGAAGGAAGGACATCTATGTGCTCTGACATGCCGGGGAACTATATTCAGAGCTCACAGAATATCTTGTGAGAGAGGTTCGGCATTGCAAAACATCTTTTGACTTGACTTTCTCTGGCTGCCTATAGGTTTTCTTCCTTTCAAGGACTGGTTTGGGTTAACTTAAGTGAGCTCTTTGTGGGGACCTTAATGAACAAATGTGATTTTGTAAACAGGGCGATATCTAAACCCACGCTGTAAGACTTTGGTTGCAGATGTCTTCCAAGTAAGCTTTTTGCAGTGTAACACAGTCTGGGTAAGGGACTGGGCTCACGCGTACCTGAGGCCTTTAGCTCTCACACAGACCGAAGGCAGTTTAGAGTTAACTCAACCTGATCAGCGGCGCTTTAGTGTGAGCTAAGAATGTTCTGAGAATGAAACACACTGCAAAGGTCTGCCAGACTGGAGGAACTTGGCTCATTACCTAAAAGGCTCGGAGAGGTTCTGTTGTTCACCCATAAACCAGTGGACTTGTCAAGATAAACTGTGTGTTCAGTACAGGCCTGGAACCAATAAGGTGACATGCATGACAGATATATGCTTTGCAGGAAGAACCAAAATGGCCAAAAATAATGCCACCTGACAATATCAAATATCCTAGCTATTAACAGTGATCCACATTCAGTAATGAAGACAACTAAAATGTGTTTCGTCCTAACGAACTGCGAGAATGTGCTTGCTAAAATGGCGCAGATGGTAAACCGCCCAATCTGGCAACACTGCCTGCACGTCCTCCGCTCTAACCTCAGCGTAAATCAATGAGACCAACTGAAAACCAGGCCGATATGGAACTTAAACTGTGATTCTGAAAAAAGTATAGAGGTAATCAAAAATCGTGGATTTGTTTGAACGAAGGTTAACGTTGAAGTAGTTAGGATGTCTGCAGTAGTTGAAGTGTCAGAGAAGGCCATTGACTTACATTGTAAAAAAAAAAAAGCTGAAAACGCTGAATGATGAGTTGAATGAGTTGAGAAATGCAGAGAGCTAGCTGGAGCTGGATGTTTTGATAGTGGTTTCTGTAGCTGGAAGTATACAGGAGCAGTTAACTGCACAAAAATCAGGCAAACTGAATAAAGAAAACTTAAGAAGAACATTAGATGTGCTTGCAGTAGCGACCACACCAATTACAAAGGAAAGGATATAAAGATGTTTGATCCCAAACATACACATAAATACAAAATTACAAACGTGCAATACCTTATTTTACAAATGGTTTTCAGCCGACATCCTTTATCAGGTGATGCAGATTAGAAATGTAGCCAAAGTCTGTACAACATACAATGGTTACAGACAGAGAGCAAAATGTTTTTTCGCAGGGATATTGCAATATCCGCAGCATTATATGCATATATACTTGTGTATATTATATAAAACACTATTACATATATTACAACAGTGATGTGGGATGTCGATACGAACCAGTCTCGAACCGAACAGAGCAGTGTTGATACAGAACTTGCTCATGGCAATGTTCTCGTTCTGCTCACAAACACGTTACGTCCCGCTATGGGAATGCTAATGCCTAAGCTACGCCGTGCTAGACCCACGGCTAACCCCGTGCCTGCCTGTTTTAATCACATTGGGAGGACAGCGGGCGTCACTGTTCACCGTCTGTCTTCATGTATGGGCTATGGTTTGCTTTTCATAGCCATGGTCCCGTAAACATCACGCGTTAGCAGAGAGATCACATTCCTAATGTTAATGTGGACGTTTGGGGGCTAAGAAGATGAGACAAAGAGGGGACAGTTTCCTCTCTCTCTCTCCTGCCCTAAAGCGTCGGAGGCGCCAGTGTGTGTTTATTCCATTATGTACATGTTCTTTAATAACAACTTGATTTATGCAATGGAGCTGTTGCTAAGGCTTCTCTGGCAGGATGAGGTGCCTGTTGCAATCATGTTGGCCTCTCTCGCTCTCTCTGTCGATCCCCTCTCTCTCTCTACCGATCCCCTCGCTCTCACTCTCTCTCCCAGTCCCTCCAAATCTCCCTCTCTCTCTCGATCTCTCTCCCTCTCCTGATCTTTTCCCTGATCTATCTTTTCCCTGATCTCCCTCTCCTGCTCTCTTGGCCGATCTGTCTTTCCTTTTGATCCCTCTCTCCCTGTTCAAGGCCTCCCAGCCTCCACTCGGCCGCGAGGTCGGTCCGCCGCCTCAGCCAATAGCGAGGGGGGGAGGGGGGCTACGAGGCTTTGGGCTGAGGTAAGGTGAAGTCAAAGCTTTCAGGTGTGCATCAATGTTTCATACTAAAGCCGATAAGAACATCTTAGGCTGTTTTTCTGTCGATATACGCGCTACTAGGTGTGTCATAGAGACGATGAGACCACGCACACACACCCAAACACAAACACACACCCACCTACGGCCGGCTGGTGCAGTGTCCAGGAGCTGAGCCGACGCCAGTATGCAGAGACACAGACACGGGGGGGGACACCAAACTCCATCAGAGTGTTGTGGAGAAAACACCTTGGACTATTTAGCGGGGCAACGGTGGGGGGAAAGGGGCTGAGGATGCCGTTGAGTGCTGTGGAATGAGACGACCCAGTTGACAGACGAGAACAGATCTATTTGTACATTTCTGCAAACCACAAATCTCGACTTTCTGAAGCAAGAATACGTTTTACATCAGCATCTCTAGTTACGTGCTTATCAACAGAGTGTGTTTTAATTGTTCTTGCTCGGTAGGCTATTGAGCGCCATGAACATTTATTTTTTTTATATTTGATTACACACCATGTATTTTTAAAGGCGCACTCGTTGCTATGACAACACTCACGTGATTTTTTTTTTGCGTAAACTGGTGTCCGCTGGCTAGCAAGCACAAAATGTTTTAATTAAACCATTACCTAAATAATCAATGTGACTGAAGGTACATTAATGTGCTCCAATCATTCACTTATTCAGTCATGGTCCTACCCTCCTCCCCACACACACAACAGCACACCTCCAAGGGAGGCCAAGGCAGTGGGGCCTCCTGTGTGAGCGGTCGTCCCTCATTCTCAGTGTGTGTTGAACTGTTCTGTTGTTAAACACAATGATCATGGCAAGCTGCATATTAATAAAGAATGAGGAATGGAGAACAAAATTGCATAGTTCTTTCTTTCTGAAGATGGAATGTGGACTCTATTAATTATCAACCATACTATGGAGGGTGTGCTCTTAAATTAGGCTACGATTTCAAAGTAGCCGGCATAGCAAATAAACACTGTATCAACACTTTTGGATGAACAGCTAGTTAGCTGCTCTTTAATTAGCAAGTCATCATGTGTAATCAGGCAGCAACAAAAATGTATGTGTGTGTGTGTGTGTGTGTGTGTGTGTGTGTGTGTGTGTGTGTATGTGTGTGTGTGTGTTCCCCTAGGCCTCGTTACCATGGCCCAGGCACAGCCCGGACTCCCGTCATGGTCGCAAGTTGAAGCCGAGGTCCCAAATCTCAAAAACACCACGATGAATTTCGCGGTTTGTTAGAATGTTCATAAAATATGTTCATGTTCGAGTTTAACAATAAACAAATAAGTATGTGTTCATCTCATTAGATCTCCCGCTGGGGTACGACAAACAAAAGTGTAGCCCGGTGTTACACGTTTGAAGTACGCTGTTTGTAATAAAATATAGAATTTATGCTATTTCACAACTAAAAATAGCCTAGCCACGTTCTATTCCCTTGAAACACTCGCAGTGCATCCAAAGTGCACAGGGCAGTGAAAACACATGTTGATATATGCGTATCTATAACAAGGGTTATTACAATAAATATTTTTGCTTCAGAAACATTGACATTCCGCATATCCGTGGTTTGCAGGAGCGTACCGACAGCTCGGTTATCTTCTTCTTACTAGGTTGAACGAGAGCAAAACGATAGTTCCAGAAGGGCGCGCAAGTCAGGCTGCGGGCCGCCCTGGGCCAGCCTGTCACGATGCTTCCCCCATCATGCCAGTTCGGACATAAAACGGCTCTTTGTTCAGCTCTGACGAACATAAGAAAGACTTAAAAGATGAACCCATGTCCACGTGAGGCTGTTAAGAAGGCCCTGGGGCCCCGGTGCCTGAAGGGCTGATATTTCCCAGATCCACCCCCCCCCCCCCCCGTCAGCGTCATCGTCGTCTGAACACACATGTGCGCCGCAGAATGTGCAACAGAACCGAGGCAGAGGGAACTATGTGTGCAGACAGAAAGGTGCACTCACTGCTGCCCTCAGACCAGCCATCGTGGAAAGACTCTGAGCCGTACCCCAAGAAGACTCATGCCTCTGCCAACATCCAGACCCCGTAAACGTTGTGCGAGTGGCGCGTTACTGTAATTGAAGCTGTTTTTTCATCAGACCTCTTCCTCTTTTTCCTGTT
>JAOPUA010000121.1:3808428-3819690 GCA_027122455.1 Trisopterus luscus | reverse complement strand
ACTAAACTAGGGGAGATAAGCCTACTGGGTAGTGTACTAAACTAGGGGAGATAAGTCTACTGGGTAGTCTACTAAACTAGGGGAGAGAAGTCTACTGGGTAGTAGACTAAACTAGGGGAGATAAGTCTACTGGGTAGTCTATAAACTAGGGGAGATAAGTCTACTGGGTAGTAGACTAAACTTGGAGAGATAAGTCTACTGGGTAGTCTACTAAACTAAGATAGATAAGTTGACTAAATCATGAACACCTGTTCATCTTATGACGCCTCTGTGAAAAGGGTCTATTGTTGAATCCGATTTCCTCTTAGTAAGTATATGGGTCAACTAGAATAATTGTATATATTAGAGCAAGAGAGGGCGGGTGAGATGGATGTGTATGTATACTCTGTTATCATCGTCCAAATACAGATTACATGAGGTAACGCAGATCCTTTCTAAAATGCAGTCACATTCATCAACTTTGTCCCTCTATGTAAAACTTTTTTTTGCACATTGAATAAAAACAAACGTGTGCGATAAGTGTGCTAAAGTTGTGTGTCCTCATGTGAATACCTGTCCACAGCAGGGTGCTGGAGGGGCCGGGCGTCTTGTGGAGAGAGATAGCTGTAGGCTGCAGATCCCCCCACCACCCGGATCTTAAACAGCACACCGCTGTTCTGTAGGTGCACACAACACACATCCGACATGCTCGTAAGCTCACATATACATAATATATAGGTCATCCAATTTTTATGCAGATGATACAATTATGTATGTTTGAGCAGCATCCCTGAAATGAGCTCATGCAAACCCGCCATCTGCTTTAACACGGTTCAGGTGGAGCGAGCCCTGCTAGAATAACATTTTACTATGGCCAACACCCAGCTGAAAGTTTGTTAGGCTTCAGGCTGGATGAGCATCGTCATTCCAAACTTCATATTGATGGACTTGTAATTAAGCTCAGGCTTATGCTGGGTTTTCATTTCATTCAAGTGTTGTTTGTTTGTGTGGTCATGACAACTTTATTGCCCATCTCACGCTAAAAAGAGGCTTTGTACATGTATGCAGCCTTCATCTCACCATGTGTATTGGACTCAAGTGTTGTGCAAGTTCGCACTTTTCATGAACTAGTTAAAAGTTCAGTTCATACATGTTTAAAGTGGACTACTCACGTTCATGGTTCACCATTTCAATTTTTTTATAAATCTTTTTATTGGAGGATCAAGCATATTCCATTTTATAGGAAGTAAGACAGTTCTCCATTTTCATTTTCTCTAAACTAAATAAAAACCATTGCAAACAAACAACAAAAAAGTAGCAAAGAGAAGATTGCTAAGTAATATCCCCCCTCCCAACAAAAGTATCCCTCCCTTTCCACCCTCCTATATTTCTAACCATAACATAACATTCTGGGAAAACAGCTTTTTTTCCCCACTCTGTTTGTTACACAGTTCTTCAACGGTTTAAGTATTTACACACTGAAAACAAGCACACATCTGCATGCCAACATTTCTACACAAATGGTTTACAAGGCTTTAAACTCACATTTTCACAATTGTGGGAGCACGGGAAGTCCAGACCAATAAGATTCTCAGAAGGGCAAGAAGTGATGTAAAAGCAATATCGTCCGATTGGTTCCGGGTTAAGGTTAAACTCTCGCTTGAAATACCGAATATTGCAATCAACAGGCAAGGCTTAATTAAAAATTTTATGACTTCAGATAAAGTTTGAAAAATGGATGACCAATATTGATTCAAACAGGGACACAACCAAAACGTGTGTGTTAAATTAGCTGGAGAGAGGGAGCATCTCATACAGCTGCTGTCTGTTCCTGGATATATATCTGCTAACCTAGACCTACTGAAATTAGCCCTATGCACTACTTTGAACTGAATGGGCCCCAAGCGTGCACATTAGTGAGTTAATCCTTCATAAAGCAACCTCCCAGTGTCTGTCCGACAACTCAAACATCAACTCGCCCTCCCACCTGGTCCTAATTTTTGAAAGGTCATGGTTTTCTAGAGACATTAGTTGCAAACATAACAATGATATCAGTCCTTTTTTGGACAGAGGAGGGTCATTTCTTCCCACGCTGCCTCAGTAGGGAGGACAGGGAAAGAAGGGAACAGTGTTTTGACACAGTGGCGTATTTGGAGATACCTAAAAAAATGACCACGTAATAGATCATATTTCTGGCATATATTTTCAAAACCATCAAACCCATCTTTACAGTGCAAGCTTTTAAAATATGAAAGCTGCTTCCCGCCCCACTGAGTAAATGTTAAGTCGAGAGAGGAGGCTGGAAATAAATGATTCTTACAAATAGGACTTAGAGGGGAGGGAGAGGTGAATTTATAATGATTTCGGAACAGGGCCCAGATTCTAAGGGTGGACAGTACTATGGAATTGGAGGTAAACCTGGACCAACTTGTGGGCAGGGAGGAGTACATCAATGCAGGGAGGGATGACGAGTGGCAAGAGTGGGCCTCAAGTGTACACCAATTGGCATCTGGCACATGGAGCCAGAATAAAATTTTCTGCAAATTAGCTGCCCAATAGTAGTGAATAAAACTGGGGAGAGCTAGTCCCCCCACATTGCGTCCTCGCTGAAGAAGGCCTCTATTAGCTCTTGGGACTTTATTATTCCAGATGAAGGAGGTAATAGATGTGTTAACTGATTGAAAAAATGATTTTGTCAGGAATAACGGTAGGCATTGGAACAAATACAAATACTTTGGGAGTACGTTCATCTTCACCGATTGTATCCTCCCTGCAATAGTCAGAGGATGACTGCTCCACCTTTGAAAGTCAGCTTTCATTTGATTATTTAGGGGTGTAAAATTAGCTCCAAGAAGAGAGGTGAAGGAACGTGTAATATTTATTCCAAGATATTTGAATCCAGAATGTGTTAAGTGGAAGGGGAATGACTCTTGTTTGATTTGCATTGCCAAATCATTAACGGGGAAGCATTCGCTTTTCTGATAATTAAGTTTGTAGCCAGAAAAAGACCCAAAATTGTATATAGTGATACTAGTGATACAATTACAGGGGCGCTAGCTTCTGGATTGCTTACATAGATCAAATGATCCTCCGCATACAGAGAGACGCGATGTTCCTCACTACCACGACCCACCCCCTGTAACAACAACGATGACCTCAATGCAATCGAAAGAGGCTCAATTGCCACTACAAACAGGAGCATAGATAAAGGACATCCTTGACGTGTCCCACGTGACATGACACAATGTCAAGGATGTGTTCTTCGTGGGAGTCAAGAGACAATTTTACCCGCTCCAGGGATGCCGTAATTGGTGCCAGTGCCTCGCCGAGTGCGTTTTTCAGGAGAGAGTCCATTGACTGTGCCAGGTCGTTAAGAAGCACAGAGTGGAGCTGAGCAAGATCTGCAGGTAACCTCGAGCTTGGGCTGGCTTGTGCGTCCATGTTGTCTTCACTTGTAGCATCGTCGTCCATTTCAGCAGTGTTTTGCCCTCGGCCGTGTCTCTTTGGACTCATTTAGTCGCGCAAAGATATTTCTTAAAGTACACTGAATCAAAACAAGACTCGCCAAACTTTATGCCGAAAAAATGGTAGAAAATAAAAAGTAATACGGGAGCCACTTCTCACACGTCTGCTCGCTACATGCTCAAACCGGAAGTCCACCATTTAAATTTTGAACTAGTTCTAAGTTCAGTTAATTTTTTTTAAGGTGAGAAATTAAAATAAAGGGTTAGGGGCACAGGGGTTTTGCAGAGGTGTTGCGCAGGGGTTCCCAATTTGTTGATATTTCATTTAGTGTTGTGCATGCTAGGGCTGAGGAGGGTCCAGGGGGGGCTCGATCCCCTCGATTTTCCCATGAGACCCCTGAAAGTCTCAAATTGTGTCCATAAAAAGTATTCAGAATTCACATTTATTCACAAATTAGTTTTTTACCAAGCGGAGCCAGCCAGTCCTGTGCGTGTATGCAAATTAGCCGTGTGCGCCAAACAGAAGAAAGACGTAATGTTGAGAAGTCATACTAAAAACGGATAGCAAGCGAAAGCTAAACCAGAGTGTACAACTCATATACACTCTGGTAACTCATACTCATATTCTAACTTAAGGTAAAAGGCAATTTTTTTTATCTTTGCGGTGACTGAATTGTGATGATAGAAGTGATTGTCGTGCATCAGATGCGACTGTGCACGTGTCCTTTCCGGCTTCAGCATACTGCATGGTTATGTAGGCCTTGTGGTTGGCAGCCTTTGAGTGGGAGAAGTTGGAGTGATTGTGTACGTGCATGCGCGAGAGAGAGAGGGTTAGGGTTAGGGAGAGAGAGAGAGTGCACACCCGCCGTGGTGATGTTTGGCTTGTTGTGGGCTGTCGTCAGCATCCACCGCGGTTGGACGAATGTGGTTTGGGTAACACATACACTTTGTGTATGTGTTCAGTGATGTAGGCCTATGGATGTCACACCACGCCCCGTCATACTGCAGGCTCTCATTTGCAAGTGCATTGATTGTGTGCCGATAAACTATACCTGCCATTTATTCAGTTGATTGCTATTCTAAGTGCGCCAGATTGGTGCCAATTATTGTCTTGTTTGCATTGGAATGCACAACATTGCCTCTCCTTGTTTTAAAACAACGTGCATCCAAGCAACTTTAGCCAATGCAGCCTCCTATGTCAGTGTTGCTTTACGAATACTATAGCACATCGGATTATCAAAAGTTGTGTGTAGTGTATGTGTGTGTGTGTTGACATGTAGGCTATAGACTTGTCTTGGCTTGCATCCATGACATATTGTAATGTTACAGATAGTGCTACTGCATATTGAGAAAATGTATGTCAGTATTGCACAACAATCAGGGGATGGGGACCCTCCGAATATTGACGGGTATTTCGCACACTGGTTATACCGATATATTTTTAGAGATATGTAGGCTAGTTGAGACAATATCGCCATACCAGTATATAATATATTATTTTGATGTTGCCTTGCGAAGGACTGCCCATTTCTCAGACGCTCCATTTTACCTTATTTCTAAAAAAATAAATAAACCCTCTGCTCCGACATCCCATTGTTCCGACCATAGAGGCTTTTGTGGATCACGTCCCATAACCTAAGATCTGAATCATCCAGCCAGGGCTAAGATTCAGAACTTAGCTCCGCAGCCGGAGTGCGCAGTGAAGCGCCACAATTGGACCTCAACAGTGGCGCTCACGTCACACATTTATTTGCAAATGGGTTGCGTTCAGTTCAAAGTTCACAGAAAATGAATGTGTTCAATGAGCACGTTCTTTTGAACTCGTTCATGCACAACACTGCTGGACTCTGTCTAACAGGTGGCTGCAGCCTTCATCTCACCATGTGAAAGAGGACTATCAAAACGTTCAGCACTTGAATGACATAATTGCTTCTATTCAACCTTTTGGAATGCTATTCTTCAACGTTTGCAGGGCGTGAGCACTGTACTACAGGCAGTGGAATTGGACCTGTGCAGTGCTTTGGATCTGGTTCAGTCTTATGTGAATATGCAGCAGACCTACACGATTTGACAGTTTGAAAGCTTTGAGACAGCAGCAAAACACGAGAGAGAGAGATGAGTACAAAGCAGACACTCTACACTACAGCTCGGGGCAGTGGAGCTACTGAAAATGTTAAGAAGAAGAAAACTCCATACAGTGTTTCCCAACACCGATCAAACTCTGAGGCTACTCTTGACCACGCCCTTGACAAATGCGAGCGGAGAGCGTTCCTTCTCAAAGTTGGCCTTGGTAAAAAATAGACTGCGATCAAGCATGCAGCAAGACAAGAATCAGGAACCTCACACTGATGACAATTGTGCATGACATTCTCCGTGAGTTGGATTTCCAAGACATAATCAAGGCTTTCTCTTCAAGAAGACCAGACGGAAGAACTTCTCAAAAGGAAAGTCAATGTTTTATTTATTGCTTTCCAGTAGCCTGTGCAGGTTTCATATTGTTGTTGTCATGCATTGTTGATGTCTGGCATTTAGGACACATGTCGCTGTCCATGGTGCCAGATTGCATGTGTGCGTGCGTGTGTGCGTGCGTGCGTGATTGAGTCCCAAGGCCCGCTGAGGCCAAAGAGGAAGCTCGTACTTGTTAATATGCTGTTATTAGGCTTGTTTGTGTTTCTGTAGACCAGGGGTTTGTTTCCAAAATGCATAGTTGCTAACTTCCTTAGCAACCTACCTCTTAGGGACTCAACAGTTAATAGGTAAGTGTTCCCCAAAACTATTTCACCTACATAGCAAGCTCATAGTATGGAGCAAGTTATTAAACTCCATACTACTAGCAAGGTAAGGCTTCCTGTTGTTTCCCAACATCATAGGCTGAGGCCTTATTACCCACATGGTAAAAAGGCAAATTATTTACAGCGGCACTTGGGCTGTTGAAGGTCCATATTATGCCACATGCTTCCTGGATATTCAAGGTCACATGACCGATTTCAGTCTTCTTTGTCTTTTTTTCACATTAAATGGCTCACAAATATTTTCATATGTGATAAGATTCTGGGCAGTGGGTTTTAGAGAAGTAAATTCACTACAAAAATAAAAATAAATAAAATAAATCTAAAAAGTATCAAGAAACATGCATCCACTGCAGCGACACCACAAGATGCTGCCCCCTGTCAAAATGAATAGGCTATTAAAATATTGTAGGAGGGAAATATACAGCCTAGGTTCTGTTAAGAGATCGACAGACTTCAAACATCAAAAATCTATCATAAGAACTGAGGAAACAAGACACATCTGGCAGAACTTGAACCAGTGGCCAAAAAAACAAACCTGATACTCTGAGGGGGAGTGCTCTAACCACTATCCATATCCATATCCCAGAGAATGGTGTAGACAAAGCTAATTTCTCACCAAATTCATTGTTTGAATTATCTTTTTTTCCATAAACGTATCAACCGTTTGCAGCTACTATATTGTATTGCATAGATGGTGCCTATGCTGATGAATTTGCGAATAGGTAGGTTATACACAATGAAGTTTGCGTATATTAACCACAACTGTATAACAAGCATGCAGTCTAAATATCAAAATTTGTGAGGCTTCCACCTGTGAATGATTGAATGCCTCAGAGCAACTTTGAACTCCGCCTTCAGAAAACATCTGTTCAATATGCACTCGCTGATAAGTACACAGCTAATCAACGAAGAGGTCAGCTACGTATTACTATGTTAGCTGGAGATTTGCTATGTTTGGCTGCTGCATAGTACAACTGGGCTTAGTAATAAGTCGGCAAAATGCTAACGTCCTGACTGTTTTGGGAAACGCATGCCAGGTATTTTATAGTTTATCTCAAATGTATTCAAACTTGATGACATTATTTGTTTAACTCTTCACTCTCTTTGTTTTCAACCATTATTTTTTTTTTAAATGGTGGAAATGGACTTCAAATCCCTTCACTTGACGTTTTTGACCATTCAACATTTATTTACTAAAGCAGATTTTCAACCTCACTCTGCACTACAGCACCCACCACATTTTGTGCAGGAAATGCTTTTTCTAGTTATTATGATCCATCTTTCAAAAGATTGGCCTTCAGAGTTGGAATTAGGACGAAAAAAACTTGTGATGCATAGTGTATAAAGAAAACAATATGCAAATGAATTGTGCATTTGTGAGCCTGGATCAAACTGTACTGCTTTTCAAAAATCCGCTCATTCGCTTCTCGCCCACTTCTCTGTCAAAAACACCCAACAACCAATACTCACAGTACTATCCCTGCTACCACTCTCACCAAAACCAGAAGATCACTTCACAGATAAATATATGATGCATACATAAATACAAATTATGTATTTCCCCTACCTATTTGCTCCTACCCTACATATAGTCGTAGGTAGGTAGTAAGTAGATGGAGTAGGTAGGGGTAGGTAGGTAGTTAGTGGGTAGGAGGTAGGTTGGTAGTTAGTGGGTAGGAGGGAGGTAGTTAGTTGGTAGGAGGGAGGTAGGTAGTTAGTGGGTAGGAGGTAGGTAGGTAGTTACTGTGTAGGAAAGAGGTCAGTAGTTAGTGGGTAGGAGGGAGGTAGGTAGGTGGTAGGAATGTAAGTGTGTGTGGTATACTAATCCTCTAGCACTGTGTATTACCTCGGGTAATGCACAGCAGCTCACAACACACTGCCTTCCACAGAGGAGGTGAGGAATGAAACCTTCTCAAGGGATGGCTAGGGTATGTTTGTGTGCTATATCGGGCTCAACAAATTTCATTATTTCTTTTAATTTCGCCTCATCCATTAGTCTCTGTTAAGAGTGTGAGAAAGGCGCTATATGGAAGAAAGCTATTTCTATCGTTATTTAGGCATTTTCTATATTTAGGTGCAAATTTCATTTAGTTTCTTCTACTTCTGTGTTTGTTTTATTCTTGCAAAACGGAATGTGGAGATGCCACACACTCATATGCCTACATCCTGATTGCCAGATTTTATTTGATACACACATAATTGAATCAGTTACCACCAATGTTTGCCAGAAACATATGTACCAGGGGTGCATTTCCCAAAACAGTCAGGACGTTCGAATTTTGCCGACTTATTACTAAGCCCAGTTTTACTATGCAGCAGTCAAGACGGAGAAGAGTTGTGATTTTGCTGATCGACCAGCTGAGGTAGTTGAGTGGAGGGATGGAGCTGGGGTGTGTGGTTTCACCAACGCTTGGAGGTAGGCAGGGGCAGTTCCATCGACCTCCTTCTAGGCCAGGACCATCATCTTGAATCTGATGCGGGCTACTATAGGGAGCCAGTGAAGGTGGCGGAAGAAGGGAGTCACAAGCGAGAATTTAGGTAGGTTGAACACGAGGCACGCTGCCGCGTTCTGGATACGCTGCAAAGGTGTGATCGCAGAGTCCAGCCAGGAGCGAGTTGCAGTAGTCCAGGGGGGAGATGACCAGCGCTTGGACTAGAAGCTGAGCTGCTTCCCTTGTGAGGAAGGACCGTATCCCGCAGATGTTGTAAAGTGCAAATCTACAGGATCGGGCCACCACGGTGATATTGGTGGTGCAACATAACTGGTTGTCCAGTACCACACCAAGGTTTCTGGCAGTTGGAGACGGAGATAGTGATGTTCTCGACAGTGACCAGTAAGTCCATGTGTGGGCAATCAGCATAGGCACTATCTATGCAATACAATATAGTAGCTGCAAACGGTTGACACATTTATGGAAAAAAGTTAATTCAAACAATGAATTTGGTGAGACATTTACTTTGACACTATTCTCTGGGATATGGATAAGTAAATAAATTACTTTTCTCCCTATTTCTATGCAAGAGTCAAATGGCTGAGTGGTTAGAGCACTCGTCCTGAGAGTACCAGGATTATTTTTTTGGCCGCCGGTTCAAGCCCTGCCAGATGCGTCCTGTTTCCTCAGTTCTCATGATAGATTTTTGATGTTTGAAGTCTGTTGATTTCTTAACAGAACCTAGGCTGTATATTTCCCTCCTACAATATTTTGATAGCCTATTCATTTTGACAGGAGGGCAGCATCTTGCATCTCGCTCCAGTGGATGCATGTTTCTTGCTACTTTTTAATTTTGTTTTAAATTGTTCACTGAATTCACTTCTCTAAAACCCACTGGCCAAAATCTTATCACATATGTAAAACTAACAGGGTTCTCAAAGAAAATAATTGTGAGCCATTTAATGTTCAGTGATGTGCCAAACCCTAACATTTGGATGCGGTACTGCGCTTACTCGGAATGCTAATTGCGTAAAAAGCGAAAATGAAATCGGTCATGTGACCATGAATATCCAGGACGCATGTGGCATAATATGGACCATCAACAGCCCAATAGCCGCTGTAAATAATTTGCCTTTTTACCATGTGGGTAATAAGGCCTCAGCCAGACTATGTTGTTGGGAAGCAGTCAACAGCCTTACCTTGCTAGTACTATGGAGTTTAATAACTTACTTCATACTATGAGCTTACTATGTAGGTAAAATGGTTTTGAGGATTAACTGTTGAGTCCCTAGGAGGTGGGTTGCTAAGGAAGTTAGCAACTATGCTTTTGGGAAACAAACTCCAGATCCCACAGAAGCTTCCCAGGGTATTATAATTAAACTTCTCAACTGTGCCTTTTAATTAAACTGTCAAGAATAGCTAAAGAAGCTGTTGGCAGTAATGATAATGGGGTGCTTTTCACCGCAGGACATCTCCTTATATGGTGCTAATGATGTTATAAGTGCAGCTATCAAACATGCCTGATCCAGTTCACATCCACCAATTGACTTCATAACAACACGACTACTCGGCGTGAGTAGTGATGTATTTTAATTTGACTTAAAATCTAGGGGTAGGTATCTTTTTCCTCCTGCTTAGACAATGCGTTGTGTTTAAAGGCCTTGTCCATCAGAATGCACCACGAGACTCGCCCATATTGAGAGGACATTATTTTTAGTCGAGTGAAATCATAAATCAACTTAATCATGCCGTGACCTAGGCTGATGAAAGTTTTGTTTGCCACACCTCGCATGAGAAAAAACTGTTTCAAACACAATCACATTTCAATGCTCCAATGCTTCCATGTAGTGGAGGCTGTCCTTGCGTGGTTGTGTCGTCACGATGTACCAAGCCCTGAATGGAAACCAATTGTGCCTGCAGCTAACAACAGTCTAACGGCAGACACCCGACACCCCTAAAATTAACAAGTGAACCAGTATGTGTTATGTCTGCAAGCTATTTTTACTCCCTCACTACAACCACCCTTCATTCATCAATCAAAAAAATGCTGCACAATCAAAAAGCATAGCAGAGGCAAAGCATTAAATACACACTGTGTGATATGATACCACTTTTTTTGACTGCTTGTATGGGGATTCCTTTTAGCTCTATCTAAAATGACCTCAGCCAGCAGACATGTAATGCAGCTCAACAGCCACTAGGGGGAGTCATAATACAGTACTAAAGAGACCCCACCAAGCTCAACAGAAGTCACAAAAACATTATGCCGAACCACACATCTGTGGTAAACAGGATAGGGACACTCCTACAATGGAGTGTTGCAGTTAACTACTTTTTCTTAAAAACTCCAACTAACAGGCTTTTGTTGTCTTTTAGATATTGTACACCCCACACTCCACAGATCCCAGCTGAAAAAAGACAAGACAAACAGAACGATTTGGCGAATGGTCAAACCCTCAAACAGTCCCAGCGGGCACACCGCATCGCCACGGGCAACCAACCAGGGCAAGGCGAACAAGAACACAAACAAGAGCACACGCTCCTGTCCTGAAGGCCTCAAGAGGAGTAGAAAGGGGAGGGAAATCCTTCTGTGTG
>JAOPUA010000121.1:3365249-3376718 GCA_027122455.1 Trisopterus luscus | reverse complement strand
CCCCCCCCCCCCCCCCCCCCCCCCCCCCCCCGCCTTTGTTTTGCGTGTTTTGTTTTAATGTGTTAGCTCTCGTTAGCTTTTCGTTTTTATCCCCCATTACCATAAAGTAGACCCTGGGTGAATAACCAGGGACTCACGGGGCTGGGGATATCCTCTCCGCAAAAAGGCCCCGTTTGTAAAAAGCCTAAACTTGGTTCACCAATTCCAACGGAGGTCCCTGGGGGAATTAACCAATGAGAGGGCTTTAAAGGAGGCCATGGAGAAGGCCACTAGGGAGTGAAAGGGGGGGGGGTGGTGGTGAGGGGGAACAGTCCCCCCTGAGAGGAGCAGAGTTATCAATAAAGATATTGATATTATCCTTTATCCTCTCACAGGTCATCACCCATGCGCCGTGTCTCAATTTAGCTATTGATTATAGAATGAAATCCACGCAGCACAAAATAGAATTCAATTCACCCATTGATCTCCGCTGGGGGTCGACTCACCCAGGGACCTACAAGGTGGGATCAGTGCAATGGGGAGTTTTTGTGAAAGACAACATAAACCCAAACTACAAGACTTACAAGAGCGTTTGAAGGACATCCCAAGCAGCGATGTCCAGTTTGGGTTGTGTCAATCACACTAGGGTGAAGGGGTTCAGAGTGTGTTGGTTCTCAGGATCCTCTCCTGTAGTCGATACGCTCATTATTAAACATTATGACACTTGAGTAGTTGATGACTTAAGGGCGATAAGTAATGAGTAGAATAAAATGCACACATTGTCTTTGTTTTAGGGCTGTCAAATGATTACAATTTTTGATTGCGATTAATCACATAGTATTGGTTTAACTCACGATTAGCTAATTTTAAAAATTCTACTTTTAATCCATTCCAATTGGAGGTAAATGAAATCATCAAATGTTATGACACATTATCGTTCATACCAAATGTACTTAATAAGCAAAGGCTAGACCAAATGATGTTGAGGGAGTTTTACTGACTCACTCAGTGGGGGTTGAATATGAAACATATGGGACACCACAGCTTTGGGAATTGTAAACAGGCAGTAAGCTAGTTGAATTGTAAACCAACCGTTACTAAAAGTGTAGTTAAACTCATATAAGTAGCACCACAGATTGTAAACAGGCTGTCACTTACTGCAATTGTAATTGGTCAGTCACTTACTGCAAGTGTAATTGAATGTAAATTAAGTGAAACTTAAAACAAAAGTGAATTCTGATGAATGTTGTCCTTCTGTGGGAAAAACACAAAATCTTACTCACAGTAAAAAAAATTAAATAGAAGTAAGTAAATGCATATTTTTTTATTAATCAAATTAAAATAAGATGGCGTTAACACGTTATTATCGTGCTAACTTTAACGGCCCTACTTCATATATTGTTATAGCTTGAAGAAAACCCTGTTAAACCCTGTTCATCAACATGTCTGTCAATCCAAGTGTGTTAAAACAAATATAGAATTAACATTTTCAATCTTCAACAATAATGAACACATTTCCTACATTGACTCCATTTTCTCTAACTGTGTCTGTTGAAGGGAACAGATCTAATGACAACGTTTAAAATCCCATTACAGCTCACCTGGTGTTTGATTGGTAGGATTTGGGGCTATTCCTCCTTGTTTGTGTAGTAATCAACACAGCCACACCTGTTTGTAATGCAATGTCATCCGTGTCCAAGTGTATGTCATCCCAGTAGGTGGAAACCCAGCACCCAAAACACATCGCTGAACCCAAACACATTTCTCTTTTCCAAAGATTCAAATGCGACACCTTTTTAAACACGGAAGAAGCAAATTAATTCAGTGGAATGAAATGAAAAAACGAATTGAAAGACTGAAGAAGGGAAGGGCATTGTGGGTAGGTGCCTATCAATTCTGTATTGGATAGATATTCTTTTCGGCTCCGTCAAAGAAGGCCTGGTATTCAGTGGGAGATGTTCTACATTTTTTGGTCTCCTCTTAAGTCTTTTTCGATTTCTTCTTCCAAGGCATTGATCCATTCTTCATTCATAACATGATTACCAAGTCCCTTATCATCAAGCAATAAACGAACAGGAAACACGCTGAAGGCATAACAAATAACTCTTGCCTCGGAGCGACTCCGAGACAATATTCTGGATGAGGTGGACGCGAACGTGAGAGACGGCAGATGAGTCACCACTTTAAAGAGGAAACAATGGAAGGAGACATCGCCGGCAGGAAGGAAGTCCTGGAGCTGTTTTCCTGTCCCAGCTCCTCCGACGTCACCGCTGTAACCCTGGGCACTGCCATGACAGTGGTAGCCCAGGGTCTGCCGTCTTCTACGCGGTGTACGGGCAGCTTGGGTGGCTCAGGCCATGTTTGTGCAGGGCGCAGAGGGGCCTGCTACGGTGAGGCAGGACCACGCGTACTCCTGGCCATGAGGAGGGTCCGGGGGTAGAGCGGGACCAGGGTCTTCACAGGACGGTTCTTCCGTGAGGGGGTGTAGATGGACAGGGAGGGTAGATTGAGAGAGAGAGGGAATGATGTAGCTGGTGACTGCAGGCTTTAATCAAACTAGGTGCCACTATTTCTATGACTTAATTCACCGACCATATTGGGGCCTGAGGTCGCCTGCTATGTTTTCGCCCTCGGGTCAGAAATGGAGATTGCTCATTTTTATTTATATGCACTGTGCTGTCAAAATGAGTATGAACATACAACCTCCATCTAACCTAACTTTAAAGTACTCTAAATAACTAACTCTAAGCTAGCTCCAAGCGTCCAAATCCCAACCATAGAAGAAACTGAAAGCTTACTTAAACAGATCCAAACATTGTATTATCCTACAGAACCCTTAGTCAGAACCCTCCGAGGTCGCTTTGACCCCATGGGATGAGACCAGACTTTAGTGACCATAAATTGTTGTTGAACAGTTTGATGGATTGTTTGTGTATGTGTCTGTGTGTGTTATCGTCCATGTGTGCGTAGACATCGTGTAAGAGGAGCATACAACAGAGTGAGCAGTGTGGTATGGGATAGGGAGTGAGGAAGAGAGAGAGACCCAGACGAGACGAAAGAGGAAAGGAAGTGTGAGAGTAGATATTGGTTATGGAGCCACCCTCACCTAGTTTGAGATGAGTCACAGTTTGCAGAGCCATTAATTACACCGAAGGCTGAATACCAACTCAGAGAACCGGGAGCAGCTGTCTGCGCATTTCCATTTCACACAGCCAAGGTGGAGAGAGAGAGAGAGAGAGAGAGAGAGAGAGGGGGGGGGGCGGGGGAGGGTAAAGGAAAAGAGACATATAGAGAGTTAAGGATGAGCAGAAAAAAGGGGAAGTAAAGATGAAGGTGCCTGTATAGAGATCAAAGAGAACCATCGAGGGGAAACAATGAACGAGAGATCAGGGTGGAGGTGGAAGAATCGACCATTTTCCAACGGTGTGAGTCCTTGGATGTTAAATGGTTCAACTGACGAACAACAAACAAAAGGCAATACTATTTCCGTTAAAATCCTCGGCACCCAATGCCAACCTTATGAGCATGACAGACACGGTCTCCCTGTTAAACAGAAGGTAATATATGCTGAGTTTTCACCACAGCTTTTTGCTAAACCCTAATAATGTAAAAATGAAAAATGGTCCAAGTTGTGGCGATCTGTTTTGACTCATTCAATTTAATTAACATTCGACTGCCAAAAGACACTCACACGACATCTACAAGAGTCTGTGGATGGCTGCTCAATATTTCTGCTATGTAATGATTCAAATAATAAATGGCCATGTTCCCCCCCCCCCCCCTCCCGATATGTAAAAAGCCAAGCTTTAGAGGCTGCCTTTACCAGAATAAGAACTGCTTTGACTCCAAGCACATGACCAGCTATTAGCATACAGCTGGGCTAGCTGCAGCTGCACTTGTGGCCACTGTGTTCACTTAGGAAATAAGCAACAGTGTCTTTGATGTGGAGCACAAGTCTGCACCAAGTTGCTGCTTTGCATTTGCTATCGTTTTTTGAATACAAGAAATTGTTGCTTTAACCTGAATCACATGACAACAAGACCAATAGCTATCCAAACACACACATACACAAACGCGGACGCACACGGGCACACACGCACGCACACACACACACACACACACACACACACACACACACACATACGCATACACACACACACACACATACACACACACACATACGCACACACAGTGTGTTCCAGCTTTACGCAATACGGCATGAAAGAGTGTAAATTGATGCTCCCCAATTAAAAGCCTTGATCATGTAAATTGAAAGGCATTTTATGTGACCAGTGATACGGAATAACTCATTCATGCTTAATTTGTAAGTATATTTAACTGATCAAAAGATAAGACGAGAAAAACCCCTCAGAGAGCCAGCGCGCGAAGGTAAAGGGTGTTCAGGTCCCACTGGGTTTCAGGTCTGACTTTTTTGTTTCCAGTGTTTGTGAGAAGGCTCTGACTAGCTCACAGGATGACCCTTGCCCCCGCGACTACATTTTGTTCAAGCGAGGCTCCAAATCAGAAGCATGTATCTGCGCGGCGGTGGGGAGTCGGATGCGTGTCTGTGGTGAGGCAGACGTGAAGTGCACTCGTCAGACACGGCGCAGGCCTGCCGCTGTTAGCTGCGACGTTTCTTCTGCGTGACGAGAAGGCAGATGAGATCACCGTAGCGATCACAAAGACCCTGTTCATCACAAGCAGGTGGCGACGGAGGTCGCACTGCTAGAAGGTTTGTGGAAGGGATGTCTCTCTCTCTCTCTCTCTCTCTCTCTCTCCCTCCCCTCTCTCCCTCTCTCTCTCCCTCTCTCTCTCTCTCTCTCTCTCTCTGTCTCCTTCTCTCTCTATCTCTCTCTCTCTCCAACTCTCTCTCTCTCTCCCTCTCTTTCTCTCGGATGGATGGTTAGAACGTATTTACAGACATAAGGATGGATGTGTTTTAATTCTTCTTGTGCCTTGCTTTCTTAGAGTAGTGTGACGGAGAATGAAAGCTGACGACGCTTGCTTACAGCACTGAGAGGAAACTAAAACCTTGTTCAGTTGGTGTTTTATTACAACACAGAGCAGTTACAGCCAAGTGGACTCGAAGAGCAGCCACCACAAAGGGACGACCAATAATCACTATATTAGTACATCAGTGCATGGTATTTTTGTATAATACTAAATAGATTTTCAAAGAAACATTGTTCTCAATCGAGTTCTTGCTTTTGTGTCTTGAAAAGTGGCCCGAATCCAATTGAATATATGCTATGCTATGTGATGCTATCAGATTTGGCACACATCACATAACGTGAGGTTATCTGACGTTCATATGTGGTCCTAGATCTGATATTTAGTATGGGTTTATATTTGTAATTTATTAGGGTTATATATGTGTCAGGGAAAAATACTATTAAAAAATATATATCTATTTCAATTGAGCAGAATCAAGGAACATGAATGCCGTATAGATTGCAGTTCACCAGGTATCATGTTGGTAGGTCAGTAACAATATTCTATTTAAAAATGTAAGACTATAATGTATTTATAGTTTAATTACAATCAAGTACACAGAGAGATGTATTATGAGATTTGATTATTAAATAGCTGTGTTAAACTACTTACCAGGAACATACAGATTTGGATTGCAACTACTTTATCCTATTGAAAAAAAACAACAATGAAATTAGACCGCCGCCAAAAAAATCATCCGGGAAAACTGTTGATGAAGCTCGCCACTTCTTCTCCTTAGACCACAGCCTTCTGATGGTGGCGTGCGTCTTCTCAGCGTCCCAGAGGTACTTCAGACAAACTAACCTGCCTGGTTTATGGCAGCACAACACACATCGCTCTCTTTTACAGCTCACTGAAGTAGACCGCCCTGCCACCACTCACACAACCACCAGAAAACAAAGCCATGCTCACAGATGTTGAATCGCACAACGCCACACCAACACAAATGGGGTCTCGGGAGGAATGACCGGAGAGAAGGAGTACAAAAAGTGTTGTCCATGGCAACTGGACGAGATGTTCAGGGTTTGAAATGGTTAGCTTTATAAAACGGCAGTTTTGTGACACACACACACACACACACACACACACACACACACACACACACATTGTTTTGTTAGATGTTAGGCCAGAACAAATGACAACTTTTAAAAAACTCAAACAATGATATATATATATACAGTATATACATACCAAAAAAATCTCAACAAATTTTCAAGGTTCTTGTTTAGGGTGCCCTTATGCAAGGCAGGCTTTCAGCCCTGCAGACCCAGAGGAGAGGATTGATGAAGCCTCCAAAAACTGCAATGTACAGCGCAATAGTGCTCGAATCCAAAAACTCCCTGTAGCTCTGGACCTGGCTCATACCGGCCATGACACAGACGGGGAGTAAAGTGAAGAGGGTGGAAACCAGGAGTGAGGCGATGATCACGAAGGCTCTGAGCTTCACGCCGCACAAGCCCGCCGTCCCCTCCTTCTGGTCCCCGGGCCCCGGCTGGACCAACCGCCTGAGGATCAGCGCGCCAAAGGTCAGCTGCACCAGGATGGAGCCGGTGGTCAGGAGGAGCGCCACAAGCGCTAGCTTCCGCTTGTCCACCAAGGAGGTGGTGATGCAGTACCCCAGCACCACCAGCCAACACGCGGCGCTGACGGCCACCTGGGTTCTCCGGGGCTTCAGCCTCAGGAAGGCAACGGGGTGAGACACGGCGAGGTAGACCCTCAAACAGACCTTGGTCATGAACAGCAGCCGCCCCAAGGTCTGCAGTCCAATGAGGAAATTGATAACGGACTCCAGATGTCCATTCGGAATATAATACTGGAGGATGTTCGCCAAGCCACTCATGCAGAGGGCAAGCTCACACAGAGTCTGGTTGAGAGCGGTTATTTCGGAGCCCTTGACCAGCCGTCCTGACGCTATCAGCCCCAGGACCGAGAGGTTGAGAGGGACGCCCAGGGCAACGTTCAGTATGCTTGGAACAAGTGCAGCTTCAGTCCACGGGTCCAAAGTAAAGGTTGTGTTGGTGCTGTTTTTCTCCATGTCATTGCCCGGTAACATACAGTTAAAAGCTGTGGTAGATTCAATGAAATATTTTCTTTTATTATCGCACAGCAAGAATGACAAAATTGCTATTATATAGTCAATGTGTGGTTATTACAGATGTGCAATGGTGTACTACAACTAATCATAATTAAGTGTGCGAAAAAAATGGAAAGATAAAAACAAATAAACAAACAATTATATAAAAGCGGTATGAATCTTCAAACCTGATAGGTAGCAAGTTTACTGTGCTTTGAGACCCTGTCAGCAGTGATGGAAAAATGTTGCAAATGGGACAGCATAGGGTTCAAGAGATGCAAATTCATACCTTCTAATAGCCATTTAAACCAATGGCATGGGGTGTGTGGCACTGCGAATGAAACAACCTTGCCATGCCTTTGCATACCAGTCAAATATATATACAGTATGTATGTAGGAAAAGTGGTCTCCAGTTTGCTAGTAGTAGGTATATCGAAGGTGTATGCATGTTAAAACTATCAACTATAACCCTAACCCTAACACTAAAGATCTACTAGGTTTTTAAATGGTTTTTTTTGTGACAGTAAATAAGAACAGAAGAAGCTAAGTAAGAAAGAATAAATAATTTTACAATCAAATCTGATTAAATAATTAAGAAACAAATACATTTATTGAACAAACAAATGATTAAAAACAAAAGTAGGATACAAACATGAGCACGGATATAACAAAGTGAAGGTAAGTCTGATCCCCTTGCCCTCATGGTATATAAGGAGCAGATAATTAGTGTTATGAGCTGGGTTTGTCCTAAGATTACACCTCTGTGAAAAGGGTCTATTGTAGATATCGACAAAACATGCCTTTACAAAAGAGATGAGGAAGAAATATAAAATGTATACTTAAAGGGAGGACATGTTGGGGAACAAGATGACGGGCTGTTCAAAACACGTCCACCAATGTCTGGCCAAAAAAACTGGAAACAAAGGATCCGGCTGCGAGGGGAATATAATGGAGCTGCAGTGCGGAAGCAGTAATAGAAGCGAACAGTATGCATGATGAGTGTCTGGTCAAAGGGAAGTGTCTCGATGTGCTTCAGTGCCCGGGCCTCCTTGTCACAACATAACAGGTTGGAGGTGCAAACGCAGGTGTCTAACATGACACTTCTGCTATTCACATGATGTCGAATGACGATTCTGTACAGAGGGCCATTAACTACCAAACCAAATGCTGCCTGTTATGTACACACAAATATTGATAGAGGCAGGGAAAATATCATGATACACCACAGAGTAGCGGAATAACGTATTGGTTGTATAATATATAACCAACCAATTAACATGTCGAGCCACACATTCCTTGAAGCTACCAAGGTAGCAACACAGCTTGTACTACTGTTCAACAAGCAGTCTGCACGTCGGACAGCTGTGGGAGTTGACCAGCCTATAAAACACTGCCATCATTGATAAATATCACCTGGCTCCAGCCGTAGCTCCAATTTATAGGTTAAAACTCAACTTAAAATAGCCGAAGGTGAAAGTCATAAATTTCGCCGGTAAATGTCAGGGACAAGGAGGCGCCCAGCGGATAGAGTGTCCGCCTTGTGTTTAATGAAGACAGTAGCGTGTTAGCGCTGGCAGTTAAGTTTTTTGCCTTTTGTTGAATGAAGACAGTTGCGTGTTAGCGCTAGCGGTTACATTTTCTGCCTCATGTTTAATGAAGACAGTAGCGTGTTAGCGCTAGCGGTTACATTTTCTGTCTCATGTTTAATGAAGACAGTAGCGTGTTAGCACTAGCGGTTACATTTTCTGTCTCATGTTTAATGAAGACAGTAGCGTGTTAGCACTAGCGGTTACATTTTCTGCCTCATGTTTAATGAAGACAGTAGCGTGTTAGCACTAGCAGTTACGTTTTCTGCGTCGTGATTAGTGAGGACAGTAGCGTGTTAGCGCTAACGGTTACGTTTTCTGCCTCGTGTTTAGTGAGGACAGTAGCGTGTTAGCGCTAACGGTTACGTTTTCTGCCTCGTGTTTAGTGAGGACAGTAGCGTGCTAGCGCTAACGGTTACGTTTTCTGCCTCGTGTTTAGTGAGGACAGTAGCGTGTTAGCGGTTACATTTTCTGCCTCGTATTTAATGAGGACAGTAGCGTGCTAGGGGTTACGTTTTCTGGCTCTTGTTAAATTAAGACAGTAGCATGTTAGAGCTAGCGGTTATGTTTTCTGGCTCTTGTTAGATTAAGACGGTAGCGTGTAAGCACTAGCAGTTACGTTTTGCTTTTTTTTTCTCTCTATAATTCATTCAGGATGACTGATGACACACTACGTAAAATTATCTGGTGTTTTTAGCATAGTTTGGGGGGGAAATATTTGTTTCAAACATCTATTGACTTAATTAGCTTTGAGTCACATGGCACAGCACACACAATCCCATTCAACTCATTTTGCAGTAATATACGTTCATATTGATGCATATCCAATTCTGGCATGGCCTATTCAGTTTTCCTCTTTTCGCTCTCTCCCTTTGCCTGTGTCATGCATTGGGCACACCTGCATGTTGGATGTTATGTTAACATGCATCAGACACTGCCCATTGCAAATCAAAAGGTTGGAATGATCCGGAACTTATTTGACTTTCAAATTAAAATGAGAAAAACATGATTCTTCATGTTTGAAGAATCATCTTCATGATGACTGAGAGCACCTTAATACAACAAACTTCCCACATTGATCAAGCCATTCGTAATTAGGAAAATATAATACATAAGCATACATCTCTTCTCTTGGCTAAACAATTGGCATGTATGTGAATTTGGCTAGCATGTGTTCATGGCTAGCTCACATCATAGCATTCCACAATCTCCCACCCTAGACAGAAAACAAAGATGTAACATTTCATCATGCCTTGCCTCAGGACATTATATATGATAAACCACTTATGAGAATGCGCATGTTAGGGCACCAAAGCTTGCCATGACAAAACCTCAGCTCGCTTATCTTCCCAACAGAACCTTTGAAGCTCATAATATAATAGCATGATACACAGCATGCTACTTTTCTAAACCTTTTAGGACAGACAGACAGACAGGTAGACTGGCAGCGGTGTATCTCCACACACAACAATGAGATCTCGGGCACAAGAGAAACCCTGAGTAAATTCTTAAAATGCCGTGGACTCTCAATGAGTGCCAAGCCGCGCTGAAACCACGTCACGCCGCAGCAGGGAGGCCTGTACCGGCAGAGAGCTGCTACCTCAGGTTCCCCGCGGGGGGCCCCAACGCCAGACTCTAGATCCACATAAAAGACCCCACCTGCAGCTCCCTATCCCAGAGAGAGAGGGGGGGGGGGCCTCTGATGGGTATTAGTATCAGAGAGCATCGCGTCCGACCACGGACGGTGTTTAGAGCATGTGAAAAGCCGTGTTTTCCCAGAAGGCAACAGCCACAGGAAGTGGACGCGTAGCGGGAGGCCCAGGTGCGGCGTGTGGTTTGTTGTGTCGGCGTGTTTGTTTTGTGCTCACACTGAAGGCAGCAGATTCCATGGAGGCGGCTTGATTGCAGGCTTGACTACAATAGAGAGCCGACGCTGTCCACAGATGAATACAACCGAGTCATTTGATTTTAAATGTTAATGAAACCAGGGTTGAACTCTTAGGAACATGGATATAGGGAGAGATGAAAACGAAAACCACGTAGCTTATGCTAAAGTATGATAATGCCTACAGTAGTCTGACCTTGGTTTGCTTACATTGCTAAAATATCCACAGAGTGCTGAAAATAGGTTATTTTTGCATAATTGAATGATTTCAAATATGCAGAAATGATGAATTATTGCCCTCTAACTGAAGTAACAAATAGCCATAGGCTACCTCTAAAGGTGGCGCTACAAATTAAACACAGCTTAAATGAGAATGCTAACTTGATCTCAACCTTCCCGCATGGACCAGAAAACAATATTGTTTATATAACATATTTATGGGTTTGCACGACTAGGTGCGAGCAGGCTTACAACATTCCATCACAAATAACATCGATTAAACGTCACAGAAGCCCTCTCAATCATACACCTCAACACACATCCCTTCCAATGCCACCTTTTTACACCCTAGTATCACGATTTGCTTGGAACAGTGCCACACTTTGTCTTCATATATGAACGTTTAGCAATCGAATGATTCTAATGTTTGCAATATTCAGCTGTAAAATGAGGGCAGGATAGTGGGGAGGGTTGGTCCTTCAGGCTGCCGTGCAAAAGATACTGTGTTTGATGTGTACGAGTCTTTCAAGGTAGGGTGGGCAATTATTGGTTGAAATTGTCTTTACATCCCGAACAGCAATCAATAATTAAAACACTGACAAAAATTACAATTCTGGTATCTGTGGCTGTCGCAGTCTTGTAATTTGTCAAGGGGTAGAATGTCGAGCGGTCTTAGGATCAGCACAAAAAGGCAGTGGTGCAACAAAAATTACTTTTATTTCCATTTTCAGAGC
>JAOPUA010000121.1:3272982-3283545 GCA_027122455.1 Trisopterus luscus | reverse complement strand
CACACACACACACACACACACACACACACACACACACACACACACGTTCACACACCCTACTCCACACAATGCCCGGCCCTACACAACTGCCCCCATAGTTGCAACGCTTGCTTCTCTCCCTCAGACTTGGGTTCTTTGTACTTTGTCGGGAGTGGACGTCTCCTTTATGAATGTTGTGCCACATGACCCTCTGGGCCCTCTGGGGACAGTGGACTGGATTCTGTCCCGCCGGAGAGGCAGGAGTCTTGGGGAAGTGCTGCAGGCCACGTATAAATCTCCATTTGTGGAAGATCTCATTGATTTTCTTTCTTTGTGTGTGTGTGTGTGTGGTGTGTGTGGTGTGAGGTGTGTGTGTGTTTGTTTGTGTGAACGCGTGCATGTGCCGCTGCAGCACCATTGTTTCCCCCTGTATGTATTTAATTATTCAGAGATGGCCGCCTGACGGGCGTTGGGGTTGGTGGTGTTTCACACAGGTTTGCTCGCTCCTTTAACAACGCATCAGTGTTGTGCGTGGGGCTATAGGGGGGGCTTGATCGACAATTCGGTGGTTGGTTTTTTGTGTGGATTGGATTTTCCGGTACGACGGACGGATTGATCCGGTGTGTGCGCGAGGCAGGCGAGGAATACGGGGGTCAGAACCACGCGTTGAACCAATGAACCAATGAACCAATGAACCAATGAACCAATGGACCAATGAACCAATGAACCAATGAACCAGAGTGCGGTCCTTGTGCACGGAGAAAAGATCCCTGTGAACCGAGGAGCCCGGGGCTTCAAACTGTGCAGCGGCATTCGTTGGCCTCTCGTCCGTGTGAGGCTCTTGTTTAAACGTGGGTGGGCCCGGCGGGGGCGAGGACGTTTCAGGATCAATTTGACTAACTTTCTCAATACCGCATTGAAATCCCCACTGAATTCCATTGCCAGCTGCACCCCAGACCTCACTTTGACACCCCTCCGCCCCCCCTTTCACTGCAAAACACACTACCTGTGTATCTGTCCTGGCACACATTTCTCTCCCTTTTACTCCTGGTTCCCCCTCTCAAGAAATGAATCCAGACCCCTTTCCACCCCCTCCTCACCCTCCTCACCCAAACCCTTCTTTCTTTTCACTGTATTCCATCATGAGGCCCGGGCCCTGAATTGAGCCTGTTCTGCTGAGTCAACCGGGCTCTCGGTAGTGAAAGGGAGAGCGGGGGAGAGAAAGCGGGCCGGAGGAGAATGGACTCACCAGGTGGTGGGCACTGCCGCTGCTTCAGCGACCAACGGCCCATTCAGCTGGCACACAGGCCATGGGCTGCCATGGAGGCCCTGCTTTCCATCAGAATATTCACTCCCACTCCCCCCCCCCCCACCCCATCCCGCCTCAATCCCAACCCCAGCCTTCTCTCTCTCGTCTCTCTCTCTCTCTCTCTCTCTCTCTGTCTCTACACACACCTCTTTAAACGATAAACGGAGAGAACAGGCTTGGGCTGGGATAATAGGATCCTTTCTCTCTGCCCCTGCCATGTGTGAGGATGGGGACAATGGCCGGGACCAGGAGGGGGAAATGATTCAAAGTGTGATTTTCACCTGCTCCCTTCAACCCCGGCTCGGCTCCTTTCAGAGCATGCTAATGTCAGCTCATTTGCAGAGCAGTACTGTAAGCTGTGACTCACAGCAACCACACAGATCCTTTCTACTCTTCCGTGATGGACACTTTAGATGATTGTGTTTAAGACAATTATTGTCCGAGACCTCCATTTGGATGATTATGCCCATTTTTTATCATTACTCCATTTCAAAGTTTAATGGGAGTTAAAGTCTGCCAGGGCTCTTTTGTGTGGCACTGGCCGCGTTTAGTTTTTCCACCGTTTATTTCTTTTCACTTTTAGATTCACCCTGCATCTGAGGACGGTCTCTCGACGATCCCGTCGGTTTTCTTACGGGGGAAATCCAACTTCTTCTTCCTCACAGTGTAAATGTTATGTCGGCTGATGGGTTCTTGGAAGTCCGCTTTTATGTTTCCCAAAGCCCTGCTGTGGCGTCCCGTGTGTATGGCCCTGGAGTGGGGACAACCACCCTCGATGCCATCTTAACAATGTCTCAGGATCGCCCCCTATTCCCTTCCAACTCCCTACTTGTACAAAAACAACTCCTATGTGTGCTGGCTCTTTGATAACACAAGGTTGGCAACAACCCTGTCCACCACCATAGTGGGGGGGGGCGCCGCGGCGCGCGGGGGGGGGGGGGGTGCGGTTCGGCGTGGGGTGGGGGGCGCGGGGGGTGGAGAGGAGAGGAGGAAAGGGGAGAGGCGAGGAGAGGAGAGGGGAGGAGAGGAGAGGAGAGGAGAGGAGAGGAGAGGAGAGGAGAGGAGAGGAGAGAGGATAAGGGAGAGGAGAGAGGGTAGAGGAGATGGCAGAGGAGAGGGCAGGAGGGAGGAGAGAGGAGAGGGGATGAGTGGAGATGAGAGGAGAGAAGAGGACAGGAGAGGAGAGGAGGGAGAGTGGAAGCGAGGGGACAGGAGAAGGGGGAGAGGACAGGAGAAGTGCAAAAAGAAGAGCAGAGAAGTGGAGAGGGGAGGAGAGGGAGTGACACAGGGAGAGGGTGGAGGAGAGGGGAGGAGAGGGTGGAGGAGAGGAGAGGGTGGAGGAGAGGGGAGGAGAGGGTGGAGGAGAGGATAGCAAACATGGGTGAGAGGGGAAAAAGGGGAGCAGAGGACCACAGCCAAGGAGTTGAGACAAGAAAGGAGGCGAGATGAGGAGAGAATGGTAAAGCAGTTGATGGCAAAAAAAAAAGAGGAGATGAAAGAAAAGGAGAAGAGAGAGGAGCGGTGAGAGACGACGAACGGAAGGGAGGAGGGAGGAGAAGACAAGGCGGGAGGGGTGGTGGGGGAACCAAGAGACGGTGGGCAGAGGGGAAATAATGGATCGAGAAAAGTTTTGTCCGAGTTGACAGGGAGAGGCGAGGGTAGCGTAGGGTGGGAGGAGCAGGCAGGAGAACAGATGGCGGGGGACAGAGTGTAGGGATGAGATTCACCGGAGGAAAGATTCAGGCAGAGAACGAGGACAAGAAAGGGAATTTGTCCGAGAGTTCATGATAAGACGAGAGTAGTTTGGAGGGGAAGGGAGTAAAAGAGAGAAGTGGAGTGCATTGAGGGAGATAATATGAGTGTGAAGAAAA
Source organism: Trisopterus luscus (assembly GCA_027122455.1). Lineage (NCBI taxonomy): Eukaryota > Metazoa > Chordata > Actinopteri > Gadiformes > Gadidae > Trisopterus > Trisopterus luscus. The sequence continues at coordinate 3,280,386 of JAOPUA010000121.1, read as the reverse complement.
GAGACGATCAATAGTAATCATCAGATAAAAAGGAGCAACACTCGATGAATTGGTACAAAAAGCAGATAGGGGCAGGACGAAGGAATAAAAAGAAACCTAAGCTTAAGAATTATCCTCATCAGCTCAAAAGAACATAATTGGTACAGATGAAAACACTTCTAAAGTTGCAAGCAATGCAGGTTTTTAAGGATATTGAAACACAAAGACTAATACAGAAAGAGAAATTGAGAGAGACGAAAGAGAGCGAGCAAAATTTCCATCCTTACTTCAAGGATGATGTCCCCGATGTGCAGGCGGCCATCTTGGTCCACGGTGCTGCCCTTCACTACGCTCTTCACCGTCACACCGGCACTGTAAACTAATGGAAGCAACGCATAACCAGCAACAACGTTATGTCTGGTCACTTTCAACGCTATTAATGACTCCAAACAAATCCAAAAGTAGGTCATCAGGAGATCTGGTCAGTTGTGAAAATGTAGTAGTGGATTAACTACACTAACACTGAATAGTAGGTTACCTACATTTATATTGAAATGTAACATAAAATGATTTAAGGTTCAAATGTAATAGTGTATTAACAAAGTTTAGATGTAAATCTGACATCTGATGACCCTGAGGCTGTGGTAGTTACCTGCGTTCAGGTCGCCTATGTAGCTGGTGATGGTGAAGCCCAATCCCAGGGAGTTCTTGGTGAACTGCACGCTGAACTCATAGTCCTCCTCAGAGTCACTGAGCTGGAAACAGAACACAACGCTCCGTACTTCAGACCATCTGCTACACTATACAATGTGATCTACAGCAAGGCAGTGTATAGGTGTTGTTCACACAACGTGAAATGTAAAAGTGTTGTTTAGAAAATCGTAAAAAAAATCAAACGCCAACGTGTTTTTAATTGAGAACTCGCGGCCCGATGTGCGCAAATGTCACGTGAACAACAAGCCCCCGATAGACGGGACTACCCACCGCGTTGCCGGCCCCGCGCGGGCTGGGGACGGGGGAGGAGAGGTGGTTATCCTTGGCGTCGTCTCTGGCGACCAGCAGCTTCACTTGGCTGCCGGCGTTGCGCAGCACCTGGGCCAGGTGGTGGCACGAGACACAACACAACAGGATCGCATTAGAGTTAGACGCTCTAACGAGACAGCTGCCGCGCAGAAGCTACGGCCTAGGAAGACACGCAGAACGGCCTCCTCCGCAATTAGTTTGATCAGCGTGTCTGCCGTCTTCACAAATGAAAGAAAACAAATGCCATTAAAAATGCCGCAAGCGGTACTCGCAAATGCCGCAAGTAGGTTGAACTTTGAACCATTTCAAAAAGAGTACCATCCCACCTGGGCCACCTGCTCGCTGTTCATCCCCAGCAGGTCAGTGTCTCCGATCCGCAGGATCTGATCCCCGCTGCGGAGACGCTTATCCTGCCCACACAACAGCATACAATCCATAACCGCCAGCCCCTCATGCTCGGTATTTATAGGGCTTTTTGTTCTGCTTCAATAGCGTATTTCGTGCAGAATGGCTCTGTGGTCACTGCAACATAAGCTCATTCCTGTGATCTGTATATTGATGAATAGCGTTCCCTAAATATAAATTAAGTGCATTAACCACATCCGGGTGTATTTGAGGAATGCATATCGACATAACGTCGTTGTGGATTTGGTATCTCATAGGTCGTGCTGTAATGTCGGCAGATATCAAATGAAAGGGAAATGGGTTCTAAACAGGTCACCGATATCTGCATTGCGTCACTCGATCCACTCGATGGAGGGGCCGGACGGACCCACCTGACCGGCGGCTCCCCCGGGGAGGATGGTCTTGACCATGACCCCCGTGCTCCTGCCGCCGACGATGCCAAAGCCCAGCCCCTTGCCGTCGTTGTTCAGCTCTATGATCTCCACGTGACGCCGCTGCCGGGTGGCGGGGGAGAGGAGGAGGAGGAGGAGGAGGAGGTGAGCAAACACAGGGAGTGAGGGACCGCTGGGGGTCAGGGCCCAGCTTGTCAGACTCCCCTCCCACGTGGGCTTGTGAAAGCCCACCTTGTGAGAGCCCACGGTACGCAAGGTCAAGGGTCAAAGGAACAAAGCTGACGGTACAAAGTGGAGGGAAAAGAAAATGGACGTGGCGGAGTTTGATGCGGAGGGTAGTCTGCGTACGGCCGTGGGTGGTTTTGTACACCTGATGTTGACTTTCATTCAGGCACAAGGACCACAGACCCCAGCTGGGTCCTTACCTCATGGGCAATGGCCGCCAGGTTTCTCCCCATAGACATCGTTCTGGAAATACGCGGGGGGGTGCAGAACTGCGAAAAATAAACGGTTACGAATTCAACGTGATCTTGAATCATTTAGTAAAGAAAAAAGAATGTGAGCATGGAGGTAAAAGCTTTCCTACAGAAGGACCACCTTAGGTCGGGCCTCCTGACGCCAGAATCTTTAAAGTACACTGCAGACACGTCTCTCTCAGAGGTTTACCTGCGACTCGGCCGGCATGGAGTCCTCGGGGTAGAAGTCCGTGCAGTGCAGGTCCAGGGAGTCCAGTGAGGAGTGACTTCCGTCCCGGTGGAAATACTTGGTGGTGCTGGAGCGCCGGTTCTCCACGGCCCAGGTGTAGGAGTCACTGTGAGACAGTGCCTTCAGGCCCACGCACGCGCCGCTGTTCATAGACACAGACTTGGAGATTCGCTTCCCCTGCAAAGAGGTCAGCCAGAGAGGTGTGGGGTGAGGCGGCGAGATGGAGGAAAGTGTGAGAGTAGGCGGACGGGTGCAAATGGGAGGTGAGGAGGAGCAGTGCAAATAGGAAATATGGAGGGTAGCATCCCGGAGTGTGGAGAAGAAAAGGGAGGGAGACGGCGCGAATAGATGCGGTTGTCAATTGAGAGATGTCAGGCGGGGGGGAGAACAGAACAGTGGGTGGGGAAAACAGGAAGGAGAGAGAAGGTTAAACAGTGATGATGAACAGATGAGAGGCAGAATGGATGGGGCGGGGGAATAGAATACATTGGTGGGCATATAAAGATAAAGATTAAAAAGAAGGTGTAGGGGGAAGAAGAGGTGTGTGTGTGTGTGTGTGTGTGTGTGTGTGTGTGAGAGAGAGAGAGTGACAGAGATAAAGACAGAGAGAGAGAGAGAGAGAGAGAGAGAGAGAGAGAGAGAGAGAGAGAGAGAGGGGGGGGCGAGGCAGTGTGTGGCAGAGAGGGGATAGTAAAGCATGAACACATAAATAGTGACACATTGTAATCGGAGATAAACAGCAAATGTACCAACACACACTGTGTCCTGTGTCTTTTCTGGAATACCATGTCAACATGATGAAAGCATTTGGCATTTCAAAAAGTACTTTAACTTCACATAGCTGTAGTAATGAGGAGAAAAGGAAACCCTCATGCCTGTGAATTAGGACTTACAGCTCCCTAGTCCACACTGCCGAAGGCCATCAAATGTATCATTAAGAAAGGTTACCATAAAGAGATTGATTAGGATCAGAAACTCATCGAGGGTTTGAACTCTTAAATTGCGCTGAGAATAATCCTAACGAATGTAAAATGGGTTTCATTGCTTTAAAATGTCTTCCCTTTAACAAAATCATGTTGTGTACCTTTTACTGGAATAGAATAATGCAAATGCACTGAGAGCCTCTTCCAGATATTTAATGTAATAATGGCCTTATGTGGCTAGCCTATTGTATATCATAACATACATTAGCAAGCTTTGATGGTTCGAGCAGACTCAAACCCAAAGACAGGGATCTCTACCACGTCGACGTGGTTGTGTATAAGTTAGGGAGGGCCACAGAAAAATTTTCAATTTCAATTCATTTTCAAATTAATATTTAGTATACTTTACAAAAAAGAAAGCATGCGACTATATACCACTATCAACACACACACACACACACACACACACACACACACACACACACACACACACACACACAGGTATTTAAGTGGTGAGACAAAGGTGGAATGGTAGAATGATGTCTATGAATAAAATCTCCATGATTTTACAGAGGGTGTTCCCGGCTTCCTCTTGCTCCGTGTTTGTCTATACATGCGTACATCTCTCTGTCTCTCCCTCGCTTTTATGAGAAGATTTAATGGTAAGATTATAGGTAAGCTGATTACATTTGCAGTTTGCCCCATGTATCCTGTACTCAGGCAAGATGGACTCTACTTTTTTATCATCGAAGGAAATGTGACCCTCCCCCACCGACATACATAAATAAACCCACAAACAGACACACACACACACACACACACACACACACACAGGCAGCACACAAACACACACACAAACACACACACACACACTCACACACACACACATATAGGCAGCACACAAAAACACACACACACACACACACACACAGGCAGCACACAAAAACACACACACACACACACAGATACCTTGGCTCTGGGCGCTCTCTTTGGCTGCTGTGTGGTGAGTATGTGATGGAAGAGAGGGCTCTGCAGCAGCGTCTTCAGCAGGGAGAGCTTCTCCTGTGTGGGGGCCTCCCCCCTCGCCTTCAGCTTGGCTTGCAGTCTCTCCACCGCCTCCAAGGCACCGCCAGTATCTGCCGGGCCACAGAGCGCCGCGGGTCCTCAGTGTCCTCAGTGTCCTGTGCTGCTGAGTCTGTGTCTCAGCAGCAGCAAAGCGTTGGCTCTACCCCGCCGTTGTCGCCGTGTGTGTGACTTAACAAATAGGTTTTAATTTTTACCAACGCTCAGACACGAGTGCAGGGCTTCCCCCACGCCGGCCGTGGAGGCCGAACCAGGATGCTCCGGCGTGTGATTTATGTGCAATGCTTGTGATCGATACTGTGCTGTCATCTGTTTTTTTTTTTTTTATCAATAAATAATTAGCTGTGTTTCAAATTCTGTCTGCAGAGGATACAGAGCAGAATCACGTCTGAGGTCGCTTTGGGTGAGCCAATGAGCCGTGGCCACTAACAGGAAGTGAGCTTCCTTAATTCTCTGTTGCCAGGTGGGTACTGAATGGTCTTAGGAGGGAGCAACAACCGTTGTGATAAGGACTTAAGTCCTGCACCAGCTGCACACTTAGCTGTAGCAGCAATGCCTGATCAGATGCCGGTGCTGGTGCTGTGTGTGTGTGTGTGTGTGTGTGTTCGCCGCCATATGTGCTTTGAGCCATTCGAGGGATCCAGTGTATTTGTTTTGTGTGACTGTTTGTCTTTGGGTTTTTCCCCGCTCTGCACGGCGTTGCTTCCCGCTCCGCGCTTCCCGCTCCGCGCTTCCCGCTCACCGGTCGGTATCTGCTCGATAGCAGACTGTTGACCCGGTCCTTATCTCTCCATCTCTTTTGTCCGCCGGCCCAGCGCCCCTCTTAGCCGTCGCCCGTGTGAAGGAGTTTGGCTAATGCCTCCAAATTAAAATCTTTTTTGTGTAAATCCCGCCGCCTGATTGCCTGAGAGCCACTGAGAGTTGTGGAGCGATAATAATGGAAGAGGACTTCCCCGGGCTTCCCGTAAGACGTTTCCCCTCCGTATCAGTCAGCCTGTATCAAGTGCTACTGGTAGCCTTTCAAAATAAGGGTTCATTCATTCACCATTCATTAACCATTCATTTACATTTGTTAATGCGGTCATACACATGAGCTGTTAACTAATTGTCTAGTTTTATTTACTAATGATGTTCACATCAACTATTATTAATGTATATATCATTTAATAGGGTTAGGATGAACACTAGCAATATCATAATGCCCTTTACTGCATTAACTAATGCTTATTAATGTGGAATTAATGTATGCCCTTATTGCAAAGTTTTAGTATGTCTGCTTCCAACACAGGGATAAGACCTTACTGTGAGTAGTCCTATAGTTCACAGAGCACAGCTGGCAGAGAGAGGTAACACACACACACACACACACACACAGACACACACACACGCACACGCACACACATACACACAGATCTCTTTCTCTCTCTCTCTCTCTCTCTCTCTCTGTTCTCCGCAGTACTGCCACCATCTTTGAAGGGTTTTGGTTGGTCTAATGTTAATTTAGGTGTCGTGAAGGTTGAAATAAAACAATCTACTGTGTTGCTTATTGGTTTGTTATGGTGAGGTGGAGGCAGCTTTTACTAAAACATCTACAGTAAACATATCAATACTGACATATATTTGAAGGACATGAACTGATATTTTCAAAAACAACCAGGTTTATAGCAAACATTTCCCTAACCATCTTCGTCTTTGGAAGAGTTTTGAGTCGTTTGAACTTCATATATTCATATGATATGATGGTGGATGGAATAATACGTTAAATATTAAGTTGTTGATTTTCCTTAAGCTACCCAGGTACCCAAAGTTCTATTTCTAGCCCTGTATTTAAGAGCCACAACACTGACGTTTCTATGCATTTGAAACTGCGTTGAGCCTGGTGAGGCATTAATGCATTCAAATACGAACTGGGTCTTACATCAGAGTCAACACAATGGAAATCCAGTGAAACAAAATTAAACGTCCATGTACTACAATGTCAGCCAACTGCATAATATTACTGTGACATCCCTTACAATTTCATGGTTGGTTGTTAAGAGGATTATCACCAAATTTATACACCTTAAAACGAAACACACACATGTGCACACACACACACACACACACACACACACATACACACACACACACACACACACACACACACATACACACACACACATGAACCACACACACACACACCCGCATTCACGCAGCTAATGCTAATGCTATGCCTTCAGCTAATCCTCCTAGCACTCTGAGCGTAGATGGGTTCAATCTGCTGGTTTGACTCCAGCCGTGCGGGCTGCCCTGCCAGGCTGATGACTAAAGTACCGAGTGAGACAGTAGGAAAGGCCACGGGGAAATCAGAGTTGTTTTGCCCAGCGGAAAGAGAAGGGTCCCCGATTGTGTCAAAGGACTTGCCACAATGGGGTTAACAATACTAATGGCACTTCTTTTGCATTATGATAATTGCCAAGACAAAAATTGCCACCTAATTTTTCCCTGTTTCTAATTATTGGGCTCTTCAATGCAAGCAGGCAGTGGGAGCTCAACATTGGCAGGCAATTACACTCCTGCAATTACGCTCCCATTGTAAAGTGCGGCTTTGCCGAGGATTTGCAGGGCAGAGAGTGATTGCTCTCCGATGCAATTAAATACAGGTTAAATCTGGTGTGGACCCACATACTGATTTTCCTCTGAAGTTGGCCGCCGCGCCTTTCCACCACTCTTTAATGGCCGTGCCACCTGTGCCGGATTCACGCCAAACGCGGTCGCCTGTCCGTCCACACGAGTTGAGTTCCGCCCGGCGCCACGCTTCTGGTCGACTCGGCCCGCTGCCCACGAATCACGCCAGAACAAGTCTTTTTTGCTCTACTCCACGTTCGGCGGGGGGGTGGGGGTGCTGGGAGGGC
>JAOPUA010000121.1:3080154-3092156 GCA_027122455.1 Trisopterus luscus | reverse complement strand
GTGTGTGTGTGTGTGTGTGTGTGTGTGTGTGTGTGTGTGTGTGTGTGTGTGTGTGTGTGTGTGTGTGTGTGTGATGCTTTGGTCCATCATAAGATCATTGCGTTTATCCCATCACCATGACGACAGGCTCCCTTCCACCCACCTAGTCTGCCTCTCCATGCTTTCCCCCATTCCCCATCGGCCCTCCCTCCCTGCTCTCTCGGTGGGCATCGCAAAACACAAGGACAGATTGGGGCTTTCTGCAGCATCTGCTCTCCCTGGCCCGATGAAGCCCCACCTCAGCTCGTCTCCTTAAGGTGGAACGGCAGTGCAGGTCCTTCTGACTGCACAGGGACTTCCCTTCTACACACACGCTATGCACACATCGTGTTGGGCTGTGTGCATTGACCAGCCCTGTATTGATCCGACTAGGACCTCAAGCATCCTCCTGGAAATACACAGACACACTTAAACGCAGACGACCAGGCTTGTTATTTTGAGTTAGTTTATGCGTAAACATGTCGTACATAGTACATACTAGTAGCTGAATGAAGTCATTTTCCGGGTCGAGTAATGTAGTGAGGATGGATTGTGCTCATTTAGTGATTGGAAATGACGTGACTTGTAAGAAGAGCCGTGAAAGAGGCGTGACGTCTGCACACAGATTGAATTCAGCCTGAATCATTCATGTATTCCGCTTGCACTAATCGCACGCGAATACGCTGACAATGACAAACGCGCCTAACATACAGACTCACCTGTGTGTCGGTGCCTCTGTCTCAGAAAGGATGATCTCTCCTCTGGTTTGCTCCACCTTTTGCTCTTTTCTTCTGCTCACCCTCGACACACTCTCCTCCCGCTCTCAGGCACTCTCTGGCTCCTGCTGCCACTCCTTGCAGCTCTCTGCGTCTCAACATAACGGAGCAGATGCTCCCTGCTCTATCATTGGTTATTATTAAGAGCTGCTTCTGTATCATTAGCCAGCTGCCCTTTCACTCTAATCTCATGTCCCGCCCCTTGAGCTCGACATGGCCAACAGAAGCTCCCGCCCACACAAGCATGAATCATTCAGTAGTGGGTGCCAATCGGCAGGTGTGATTGGCCGGAGGCAAAGCACATAGTCTGCAGGAGGGCAGCATCTTGATTTGGACCCCAGTAGCGACTAGGATGACAGAAGTGGCTTGTGATTAGCTTGTTTTGGTGGAGACTGAGTGTGTGTCTGCATGTGGGTCTGTCTGTACATTGAACATTTTCTAAACATAATTATTTGCTATAATTACTTAACTTCGTATCCATCCCTTATTCTAAGAAACAGATTTTTTATTTTCAAATAGTTACAATTTACATTATACACACACAATTTGGGGGAATTTGTACAGTCCTAACACAGGTTGATCTGCAAAATCATTGAAATGTATTTATAAATGCATGCAACATTTCCTATGTAAATTGAAGACCACCGGCTGTTAAGTCAGTTAATGTGTGGGGGAAAGTATGGAACACATCGAAAAAGCATTATTTTCATTATTTCGAATTTTGTAATGAAACATGCAGACCAAAAACAAACACAACTGAAGGCATGCTGGAGCCAGAGGGAATGGCAATAAGAATGGTAATGTCAAGCCTTGTGCTGGAAATCCCTCAGGAACGGGAAGGGTGGGACGAGTGTGTGGAATGGAAAGAGGAATCAATGTTTAATTTTCCTCAAGGCTCTCATTCTTGTCAGTGCGATTCTACTTGCCATTTCAATTTCACTCTCGCATTTGTTTTGCCTTGGGTTTCTTCAAATCCAAGTCTGTATCTGCACATTGCATCACTCAAAGAGTCCAGGTGTTTTTCAAAGTCTACAAAAATATAAATAATTTCAAAAAATGATTTGCTACATACTTGCCCCTAATGAATTCCAAATGGCAACTTGTAGATATTAAACCACTATTGTGATCCCTTATGTTTTATAGATTCAACGTGTAGATATTAAACCTCTATTTTCATCCCTTCTGTTTTATAGAGTCAACGTGTAGATATTAACCTCTTGTGTCATCCCTTCTGTTTTACAGATTCCAGTAATGGCAGCTTTAACCTCAAAGCCCTCAGTGGAAGTTCTGGGTACAAGTTTGGCTGCCTGGCCAAGATCGTCAACTACATGAAGGTCATACTTTTAACGCTTTGAATGTATACTTCTGTGACCATCTGTTTATTGTACACCTCAAGGACGGCAGGATTTTAAAATGTGTAAATCCCTGTAAATGGGCCCAGTTCGCTTAAAGGAAAGCTTCTGGATCTTTGAACCCGGAGCCTATTTTCTTTCATTTTGGCTCTTGGGGACTAATGCGGGCAGCAATCTTTGACATTGGTTCAGAATCGAGGGAGAACGTTGAAGCTGCAATTTGTGAAACGGGATGCAATGAAATCCTCTGGGGCAGCGCATCCTGTAAATGCAGGCCTTCTTATAGTTCTTGGTTTGGTACTGACATGCTCAGATTTGCTTGTGTTTGATAATGTCTGACAACATTATCAAACGGATCCCAATGCAACGTTTGCTTATCTATGGCTTGATCCAGTATGTTTGTTATTGTGCATAAGCACGTCTCAATCACAAAGTCGTGCTCAAAGTGTAAAAGTGTAAAACATCCCTGTGATTTCCTGCAATGTGAGCTCCAGCAGGCTGCAGTTCACTTATCAGCCAAAGGGGCCAGTAATGAGAGAGATTTACTGAATCTTTAAAAAAAAGTACATTTTTAATACACATTATTTTGTTATGCTTCATAGATTTTTTTTTTGGCTTTACAGGCTGACATTTTTACATCTCGTCATCTTTGGTGTTTGGGGATCAAAACAAACTGGTTTCTCTTGTTGTGTCAAATCTATGACTCAATCCTGTCCTCTTTGTAACATTTGGTGCATGATAACAGCTTGTGTAGCGCGCTGATGCTGTTTGAAGTGATCTCCTTGAACTGTCTGGTTGACTCATCCTCTCCTGCTTCAACTACAGCACTCACTTTGACAGCATTCCCTTAAATGCTCTTTGCAATCCTTTTGAAAATATCCCACCATTTCAGTATTTTATTCAGTTTATTTAGTTTTTTTTACCAAGGTTGTACATTTCTCTGTCACCCAATTACTGTCAAGATAATCTTTTGAAACCTCACTCTAACCACCACATTAAACACCAAATGCATGATTTTAAAGTGTCCCTTGTTGTTCTAATCTAAAGCCCTGTGTATTTCTGTCCACTCATAGACGAGGCATCAGAGGGGTGACACGCACTTTCTCACCCTGGAAGAAATCCTGGATGAGACAAAGCTGTTGGACATTGGCATGAAGCAGAAACAATGGCTCATGTCTGAGGTGTGTGCGTGTCATGAATCTTCATTTTTACAGAGAACGGGAGGAGGTTGTGGATAAGGCCGGCTGCGGTAGGCTTGAAAGACCAACAACAAACCGGACAAAGGGTCATTTTCAACAAAGTTCATGGTTGCACCGATATGAAATGGAGACATAATGCTGTTAATCTTGTGCATCATACACTCTCGTGCTCTTGTTTTACACAGAAAGTCAAGGCAAGATTATGTTGTGACCTTGGGTTGTGAGACTCATCCCACCGTTTCCCATGCCCATGCCAGGCCTTAGCCAACAACCCAAAGATCGACTCGCGAGACGGGAAGTATGCCTTCAAGCCCAAGTACCACCTGAAGGACAAGAAGGCCCTGCTGAGGCTGCTGGACAAACACGACCAGCTGGGCCTGGGAGGAATCCTGCTGGACGACGTGGAGGAGGGGCTCCCCAACTCTGCCAAGGCCATAAAGGTACCCTTAGCCCTACCCTTAGCCCCCTGGTCTGTGATGCACCTCCGGCCTCAGGCCTTGAACAAAGGCCTAGACATAGACTTATGTCTATGCATAGACTTCAGAGGAGACCGTGTCCAGGCTGCCTGGTAACCCAGAGCAGTGGGCGGCTGTGTGTCTGTGAAAAAAACACTAATGAATAGGCTGGTAGAATAGTGTAACCCCAGTCTGATAAACCCGTTGTGACCCGGCCGTCGCCCCTTGACAAAATGATGTTGTGAATCTATTCGATCCTCCCCATCACTATGATCTCATGTTTAAATGAAGACACATAAACCTTCTCGTACACAATGACAACAGACGGCAATAAAAACACAACAAATCGCTCTTCAACACTCTGCTAGCTTCCAACTGATGCCACCAGGCGACGTGGTCTGAGAAATAGTTATTGCCAAAAGAATGAAACAGAAGTCTTTGAGATTGCTACTTTAATGTCATAATCATTCGATACAAGTCCCTTTTTTAAGTGTGTCTAAATGTTCCTCAGACACTGGGAGATATGATCACCTTTGTGACCAGGCCAGACAAGAAGAAGGTCTTGTTCTACAACGACAAACACTGCCAGTTCCTGGTCGATGAAGGTGAGCATCCGCTGGCTTTTATTTCTCAACCAACATAAATGTTAATTGAGTTTCACCTTGTGGTTGTGGCAGAAAATAGCAACCCAGTGTGCTACACGTTGCAACCACTAAGACGGGCTAAGGCTAGCAAATGAATGATGCACATTATTCCAACATATAGCCATGCTCCAAGGTCGGGTCTTTTACGGTTTTCCAGGGTGGGGGGAAAGTCTCAGACAGACTGTATATGATCATTCTACACCACGGCATTCACACCCGTTCCCTGTGTCCATCTCAAGAGTTTCAGAAGCTGTGGCGGAGTGTTCCTGTGGACTCGATCGATGAAGAGAAGATCGAGGAGTACCTGAAGAAACAAGGCATCTCCTCAATGCAGGAGACGGGTCCAAAGAAAGTGGTCAGTGTTCCTTTGGTCTACCATATAGCTGTTCCTCTCATGGCATCTTTTCACTCCCCCATGACCCCATGTTCACCTCTTTTGAATTCGCCACTCGCCATGACATGCATGCCCTCCTCCATGACATAACGTAAAATCAATGCGTGCTTTGAGTCAAAATCATTTGCATTGACGCGCCTGTATTTGGTTGTTTGGACGTGACACTAAAGTGCTTTGGTTTCCATGGCTGTTCAGTTACCAGTGCAGAAGAGGAAAAAGCCCGGCGGACAAAAGAAGAGGCGCTTCAAGACCCACAACGACCATTTGGCCGGAGTACTGGAGGACTACTCAGAGGGCGTGCCGGTGAAGAAGGGACAGCACTAGCGCTGGCTGGCCAGAGAGCAAGGACGTCAGAGCTTCAGCCCAGGGGGCATTGGCCTTATACGCCTCTACAACCCAGACTGTTGAATGGTTCTAAAGTGTTGACTGGGGGTTTTATTCTGTTACTTTGAGTTTCTTTATTTTGAATTATCGAAGTTCCTGATTACACACATCCATCCCATCCTTGCTTCAATGCTCGTCGATAACGGACTCAAAAGGATTGGATTTTGTTAGCTTTACACAAGACTCACTGCATAACTACTTTCCTCATCGAGATACTCAAAAAACACAAACCAGAATACTATGAAGTTGAATTGTGGTTGACACTGCAGTGGTTAGAAAAGTCAAATGTTCAAAGGACACAGGGACCAATTTGTTGTTAAAACTAGTTTCAGTATGCTGCATACTACACTAAAGTACAGACCATTTGTTTTCATTTTTGATTTGTATACTTCGCTGTTTTGGGTCTGCTCACTTTCCAAACTGTTGTTTAGGTTGATACTTCAGATAAAGGCAACTGCTCGCTTGGGCTTATGCGTCATTTTACTACATGACCTGGTTGAAGAAGCCAATATAACACCATTTACTCCCCTCATGCAAACCAGGAGATATGACGTTACCCTTGAAAATAGGATCTTGATTGTTTGAAAATGTGTTTTAACTTTCGTTAAACTGCACTTATTTATTTCCATGAAATAAAACCAAACCAAATTAATTTAAAGCATTTAATTAGATATAGGAAATCTAAAGCATTAGAAGAGAAATTTCTATTCAAACGAGTAGAAAATATTTGTTACAGCATTAACAAAAAAGAGCATCACCTACCAAAGCAGCCTGAATTTTCAGTACTATATACATTAGCACTTTGGGGAATTTAAGAAGCCTGTTTTAGTTTTATAAATAGATCTGACAATACTAGTATATTGTTTTAGCTAGGGTTGTGGCTAGCCTTGACAGTTTTCTTTAAGTGGTGGTAGTTGGGCAGAATCTTCATCAAAAAGTCCAGCTGGAGTGTCTGGGGCTGCAGAGGAGGAAATATGAACAAAATGTTAGCCCTAACGTAAAGCGCATACATCAATAGTAAAACAAACGGAAACCCAACACATTGGAGATTATTTTGTTGAAAAACATACTTTTTGTTGATACACTGCAAAAACCAACATTGAAGTCCACTTTGTGTTGCCTCATACTTGGTGTCCACACAGAATCAGTGCATTAATCATGAGGAAATACATAAAGTGGGCACCTTCAAATAACTCAGACATTTGAAGGTGGTTAGTGAAAAGTACAGTGATTCGTCCCCAGCCATCTGTGCGGGTAACCGTGTGGGTCCCAAGAGTGACTTGACTTCACACATGATCATACGACGCAGGGGAGGCACATATGTGGCAAGACTTTCCATTACTTTCCAGGGTATTAATTAAGTAGACATTAAAGACTTAAGTCCTCCACACAAATGCAGAATCTAGAAAAGGAGATTCACAATAGGATGGCATACCTGCGGCCTCTCAGTTTGAACCCTCCTCAGACACCCAGAGCCATAGAGGACAGTGTTATCAGGGATGACCTCACAGGTGTTTACTTGGCAGAAGGCACCGATGATGCAGCCACTGGTAAGGATAACATTTCTACCCACGTCAGCTGACACCGGGAAAGAAGAAAATGTTCATGTTGAATATTACATCCAAATGTTTGTTTTACTTTTCCTTCCATTTTACGGACCAATACTCACCTTTGGACTCGATGACGTTGTTGTCCCCAATTTTCAGGGCTTGCGATACTACGGGTGATTGGTTAAGGTGACCTTCATTCATCTAGGATAACTCACAATTTCTGAAGGCTGCATAACCTAAACGGTATGGTGTTTTCAATAGGGTTTGGGTCGAGGATTTGGTCCCTCTATGATAACATTAAAGGATACCACATCCCACCTCAAACACATTGTTAATCCCGATGGTCATGGTCTTTGGTTCCACTCCCTCAGAGTCAGGTGTGATATTTTCTGGGTAACTAATGGACGACCAAGGAAAGCAGACAGACAAGTAATTATTAAAGTGCAGTAAGGATTGAAGTACATGTAGAATGAAGACAATATGCATGCATCACATCGATATTGGCTATAGACAAGTCGACGACACAAAAACTAATTACCCATTAATAATGAGAGCCTGCTCCTCTATCAAGTTCCCTTCCCCTATCACGATGGGCCCGGCTTCTGCAATGATCCGTGCTTTGGGGTGGACCACTGTCCTGGGCCCTACGGACACAAAATCATACGTCTCACTGTGGTTCATTAAGCAATGCTCAACTGAAAGGTCACCGAAGGTTTGGATTAATTGTGGTATGGATCATATAGCACGATAATCACAGAATTAATTAATAATAAACTTATAAATGAAGGTAAACTGTCCATTACCAATCGTAACATCTCCTCTGATTTCACTCTCGACACATACAACTGCTCCAGCAGCTATTTTGACGCTATAGAAGAGAGAAGCACATTATGTGGGTTAGATTATGGAAGTTTACGCTAATGCTACCGTTGCACACTTAGCTGGTGGAGCTAACTGAAGGATACTTTAGCCAAAGAAACGCTAATCGATGTCATCATTTTCGCTCAATCAAAGTATGCAAACTAATAAATTGTAGGGGGAATAAGTTACCTTTTCTGTATGTTTTGTTTATCAGTCATAATGAAAGATTCAGGGAGGAGCACTCCTCCTTCCTCGGATATCGATTTATATTCCTCTACACCGTAGCTACTGCGCATGCGTCAGCTTTCCCCGTTTGAAGCCCTGTTGAAACGAAGATTTGCAGTATTTTAAAATCTATCATCTATTGTGATCTATATATATATATATGGAATATTTGGCATATTATCTCAACTACATGCATTCGACTGCTGCCATTGTAATAAAGGTATAAACTGACCACACAAATGGGTGTAGGTGCAGTGTAGACACAAACCCTTGACCTAAATGTACTTTGTACCTCCTCGCTCCCACTACCCTTTCAAAACAAGCAGGGACCGGAAGAGGCTGATGTACGAGAAAAGGAGAAAAAAGCTCCGAGTTGAGTCGCCTGGCTCCGAGAAGGAGAGCGGAGAAACAGACCACCAAAGACCCGATGTTGTTCAGATAATGCCCCCTACACAGAGCCGTGCGTCGCGCTTCATCGCACTCTCTGCTTTGGTCGCAGCCGTCTGTGTGGTTCCTTTAACAGCTGACATATCCTCAAGTAAGTAGCGCACCTTTTAAATCACTGGTTTTCTTCCTTCTGCGAACAGCAGTAGCGTCCAAATCCATCTCTGACATCCCATTCCTCACACATGACGATCAACCCAACTTTGAAAAGTCTCAAAGTAAACGCTCAGGAATGTCATGTTTACAACACCAAACAAACAACCACAAATAGTCTTCAATTATACATCGAAAGATTGACATGATTGGGCGTAGTAAGTGGAGAATGCTCAGTCTTACTTCTTCGAATTTCCCTCCAAAGGAATAGTTAATCTTCTTGGAAGCCCAATGGTCTAGCATGTGACCAGGGGTCCTTGTTTCACATGCCTGGTTATGGATAGCTGCTTTGTGCCTAGCCCGCACAGATTATTTTAATTTTCTAGCTTTGATGATCTAGCTACTACATGCCTCACCATCTGAGATCGATGAGGTACGTTCAGCTTTCTGTATAGAAAAGCAGCCATTCAAAACGTGCCCCATTGGTTGCCTCTTTAGTAAAACAGACAAACTAGCAAACTACCTGAACTTCGTTAAGAGAGACTGAGAGTCGTGTGGTTGGAAGACGATATCTTTCCAGTGGAGTTATCCTGGTGTAAACAAACAGATGTCAATGTAACGGATTATCATTGTGTGCATGTCTCTCCATGTATTCAGCTTCTCTCCCACATCGTAACTCAACGTCGCTGAAAATGGATGAGGCATTCCTCAAGGTCAACAATGAGTTGGAAATCAAATTGGTGGTGTCCTGGATGTCTAACCACTGTTATCAGGTAGGCTTATTCACTTACAACGCCCCACATAGGATTAAGAACGGATTAATGACACATATATGGACAATTACATATTAGTATTAATGCTGTCACGATGATCTTCTTGTTGGTGTATTCATTGCAATTGTTGGGCTCTGTCAGTGCTTGTACCAGACCTTGGGGCTGGTTCCTGTAGGTCCAGGCCCTGGCAAGTCCAGCTCTGCAGACTTCCCAGTGGGCACGCAGCATGGTATTACCCTGCAGCTGAACAACTCCGATCTCAATGTGGAGCTCTGCAGGTAGGCTCAATACGTGTGGATACATGTCCACCAAGGTTTTTTGTAAAAATATGCTCATAAAAGGTTATTTAATTAAATAGTTTATATGGCAATAACAATAATAGAGCATATAACTTATTTCGTTCAATTTTGGATTTGTATATTATTTGAAGCAATTGTGTTTCAGCACATTTCCGATAACATTGAATTGGCTCAAAAGGGAGTTTTTATTGTCTGGGTACCACAACGTCTCTTCCTCAGGGTTCCATTCTTCTTTGGGGAGCACGGCAACTACTCCCTCTGGGTGAAGAACCTGAACAACTCAGTGGTGAACTGCTCCATGGTCACTCACTCAGACCCGGTTAACAGTTACCTGCGTATGTTTTGTCTATTTATTACTCACGTTCTCACTGCATTCTGCTGTCTGATTATGATAATATGTATATATGACTTATTACAATTGATGTGACGCTGGATGACATTCATTGTATTTGATGTGAATCAGCTAACTATACATTTGGTTAAGTCTATATTCTGAAATCTGTTCTCTCTTCAGCGATCTTGATAGCATTCATCGTGTTGGCTGGACTAACCATGCTGTTGGCCATTGGAGGTGCAATAATGAAGTAATTAATTATCCATCTATTACTGTATTTAGTTGCATTCCATTTTCTAACTTCTGGTGTTTTTATCTAAAAGTATTCTATTCCATGGGAAACTTTACATATGTGCCACATTTGAATACATTTACCTCCATTGCAAAAAATCAGTTATGATTATTCAAATGTGTTGATGATAAATTTTAACAAAAATCATGTACAAATAACGTATGTATTGAATTATTTTGATGTATCTCCGGTTGAAACTGAGAAGATATTCCAGAACCCCCTCAGTAATGCAGTAGTACTAGCCTATGTTAAGTAGACTCTGTGGCCCCTCTCAGTACTGCATTAGTTCTAGTGTGCATTAGACACTGTGTTGCTGGTTGCATTGGCAAAGGAACTCATTGAATTATTTTTTCCCAGGCTAGATGTGGTCAGGGGTTTGCTTCACAGGCTGAGCAATTCCATGGAAACGGAGAGGCTCATCAACTCGGTGGGTTTGTCTGTGTCTCTGTCAGTGTACTTGCTTTGATTGGATGGCTGGTAACCCAAAGGGAAAAGGAATCAAGGAATGACCACGCATTAATGAATGAAAATGATGCATTATTTTACACAGATGGTTTAAGTAGCACACAAACGGGGATTCGATGAAGTGGTGAAGGGACATTTCTGTAAATTTGCCATTGTTCACTGACTGACTTACATATTTCTTCATGCTTGACTCGGATGGAAAAAGTGCATGACTAAAGGCTTTAGACGGCTTCATGGTGTGTTGTGTCTCATGTGAGTGGTGTTCCCCCTCCAGGAGCTGGGAACACCAAGCAGGCTGCTGGAGTCGACCAACGACAACATCCTGCCTGCACCTAGTGTCCTCAGCAGAAGGCTCCGGTCTCTGGACACATTCAGAGGGTACCCCCGTCTACCATACGGAAAAGAACACACCAATGATGACTGCCATTATTGTTTAACATGGCGTGATGATGATGATATTATTAAGGAATGAGCTGGCCGTGTATTATTATTATTATTATCATTATCATCATCTTTCTAGAAGTATGTTACTTATGAACTATATAATAATATAATAATATGTCGTATAATGGTATAAAAATAATATGTAACTTGTATAACTCCACCTAACCCCTTTCCCCCAAAATTATTGACACTATGTAAATATCAATCAATCTATAAAGAATAAAACCCGACAGCGAAATAAACCCCAGGATTTGTCCCACATTTTGGTCTGTTCAAAATGTGATTTTCTGGCCTGTTTCCCCACCCCCACCCGGGCTATAGTGAGCATAAGACGTACTGCAGCAGTTTGAGCATGGTTTGTGTCTTAGTTTGTGAATATATCTTTGCATTCCGATCCCAACGCTGTTTACCAACGCTGTGTTGCCTCTGCGCGGCCAGGATGTCCCTGGTCGTCATGGTGTTTGTGAACTACGGCGGAGGAAGATACTGGTTCTTCAAACACGAGAGCTGGAATGGCAAGTGATTGTTGAACTGACTTGCTTCATACTCTGTATCTGTCCTTCCACTTTGATGCATTGAGTTTATATTTTTTCCCTACAGGTCTGACTGTTGCTGATCTGGTGTTTCCATGGTAAGCGCAGGACATGCAGGTCATTTTCTGGTTTTCAGAAAGATGATGAAAACCAAAATGTTTTGTCTTTTGTCCATTTTGAACCCTCTTTTTAAATGATTTCTCCCCTCCCTCGTGGCACTAGGTTTGTGTTTATAATGGGGACGTCCGTAGCCTTGTCCATCAACTCCCTGCTCCGTTCAGGCTGCTCTCGCTGTTCTCTGCTGTTGAAAGCTGTTTGGAGGAGCCTGCAGCTCTTCCTCATAGGAGTCCTACTCATCAACCCCAACTACTGCCTGGGCCCCTGTAAGCGCACGCACACGCACACGCACACGCACACGCACACGCACACGCACACGCACACACACACGCACACACACACACACACAC
>JAOPUA010000121.1:2726179-2739770 GCA_027122455.1 Trisopterus luscus | reverse complement strand
TCTCTCTCTCTCTCTCTCTCTCTCTCTCTCTCTCTCTCTCTCTCTCTCTCTCTCTCTCTCTCTCTCTCTCTGTACCTGTAGGTTCTGGCTGATAGACTGCCGCCAGGTGCAGGAGTCGGTGAGCTTCTGCTCCCAGCTGTACAGGGAGATCATCTGTGTTCCCTACATGGCCAAGTTCGTCATCTTCGCCAAGACGCTGGATCCCATCGAGGCGCGGCTCCGCTGCTTCTGCATGACGGACGACAAGATGGACAAGACCCTGGAGCAGCAGGAGAACTTCACCGAGGTGGCCCGCAGCCGAGACGTGGAGGTAGGGCGGGCTGTGGGGCGGGGATCACCGCCAGACGGAGCTAGCAATGGTTTACCAACAATCGCAGCAAGATCATTCATTTGTTTGTTTTTCTTGTGTAGGTTCTGGAGGGAAAACCCATATTTGCTGACTGTTTCGGAAACCTGGTCCCTCTTACGAAGAGTGGACAGCACCATTCATTCAGCTTTTTTGCCTTCAAGGAAAACCGGCTAGCCTTGTTTATTAAAGTAAGTGAATCTTTATAGTGTGTCTACGTTCACTGGTCTCTGTAGATGAGAGGCCGTCTGTGTTGTTATTGGATTCAAAAGTTGTGTAATTGATCGGCAGATTCGGGACACAGCCCAGGAGCCCTGCGGCCGTCTGTCCTTCACCAAGGACCCACGCACATATCGCACACTGAACCACAACGCAATCTGTAATCTCAACATCACACTCCCAACATACTGCAAGGTCAGCACTATCATCGTACATCGTGTAAACTTGTGTTTCTTGTGATTTGGAATGATAATTCAGAGTTATATGGACAATAACTATCTTTGTCACTGAGGGCACAATCACAGTGATGGGGAGTGAATTGTTTCCTCTTCCCCCTCCTCAGGAGTCGGACTCTGATCAAGATGCAGATGATGAGGTAAATGAGACGCCCGTTTAAGATACATTTGAACCATATGAGATAACAAATCAGAGTTTAAGCAGATTAAGTGGGCCATGTTATCCTCTTGGTTACAACATAGATCATATAAAAGTAACTGGAGCTGGAGCTAACCTAAATGTGCTTCCTTTTATTGCAGAGTGAAAAGAGTGACAAGAAATGTGAGTAAAATGACCCTCACTCCCTAATCACACAGGTAATGTTCAACAAAACAAGTTCATATGAGGTGGTGAGATTACAATATACCACACTTAAATAAGAAATGTTAACTTCAAGATCTTGGTTATTGCAGATTATCAATAGTTGCATCTATCTTTTTTGGATACATATTTTGTTTAAATATGGTTTTTTTTCATATAGTATTTTATATATGGGTAAGGTATGTGCCAAGATTGTAATGCTTCACATAGTCTAATGACAAATTAATTGATTGCTATTTAATAATGCTACTAACAAATGTAGTATGTACTAAACTCTGACCGCTCTGCTATGGCTGTATTGGATTCTGCTCCAAACCCCCATTCTTCCCCTTTCCTCATTCAACATCACAAATAATGGCCTTATAGGGATTACATAATTACTGAAAAGATTCAATATGAATATCAAACAGAGCAATTATAACGAATAAAATAAAAAATGCCCTATGCTCTTTATCAAAAAAGGTATTCCTTTTGGCCATTAATTGTTCTTGCAAATCAGCTTTCAGTCACTCGACAGCAAGATGATAGCAAACATACATTTCTAACAAAATCCATGACAACAAATGACATTGTTGAGTAGCAATGTTCGACATTTTGTTAATGCATGTCTGGAAGAGTTTCATGGTTCATCCAGCATCCTTCATTCATCCTCTATCCTTTTGATCAGTAACAATACCATTCAACATATTTGTATTATTGTAGTATGCATTATAATTATTATTGGCATTTGCATCTAAGGCAAACTTTATAATGTTTGACTTAAATGGGATAGTTGTATTTTCTTTTCATAATTGCACTTTTTCTTCAAAATATACTTTTTTGATTTTTACTGTTTTTCGTGCCTTTCTTTGACTGAACTGATAATATTATTGGTTTGCAAAGAAATCCCGGGAGACCATGTATATATTTAATCTGGTATGATATTTGAAACCAGCACAATGACAACTCACAAATGCAGGCCAATGGTGAATCCTACAGCATTTGGCTTGATAATATTCTTGAAGATCTGTATCTTGTCTCCAAGAACTTGCTGTATTATTTTGAGGAAGAAGCCACAGAAGGCAGAGAAAATAAATTGAGATCAATTTGCATTATCAGAGATATGCTTTCCATTTAAAAAATCCTGATTTTGATGTGTTGATTACGAATCGAGATATCTCTCATTTATACCACAATGTTGTTGTTTTTGTTTTTTAAGAAGACATGTATCGTCATGTAAACACCAATCTTGAGATGTTTCCTGTCTGTCATCCATTCTTCTTCTTGTCTATTTGTTTCACCTCAAGGTTCATGTGTTTTACTCTGGTTCTCGGGATTCTCTAACTTGTATTTTTAAACATGTAGTCAAACATAGGCGATAGATACTCAAGGTTTTCCTTGCCCATATCCTACCTTTTATGTTACTCCTCTGCTTTGCTTAAGCCCTCTCCCTAAACCAAACGCATCTGGAACACTTTGTCACATATTGTTCTTCTCAAGTGACCTTTCAGTCCTCATTAATGAACTGAACTCTAAACTGAAGATACTTTTTATGGCACTGCTTTGACCACAATTTTCCGATGTCTCTCTTTTTCCTACTTAATTTCTCCCCTGCGTTCTTGCCCTCCTTGGTTAATTTTTTTCCAATGAAAGATGATGAAACGGAATCCACTGAGACATTCTCCTTTCAAACAAACCACCCTGTAGACCCAGCTACACTCGCAAGCCCTGATCTTCTTTCAGACGTGTTTGAGATAAAACATGATCTCATTAAGATGTCGGCTATATTGACAACACAAGAAATTGAACATCAAACCTCAACCAATACAGACAAAATAGGGGCAAACAGTGTTGAGAAGATAGTGGCGCGAGAACATTTAAAGAAAATTGAACAATATAATGAGAAACAGGACAGGAGCAAGGTTGTTCAACATTCTGTAGAAGGTGTGGAGTGGGTGGTAATCTCAGACTCAAGGGTGGATGCATTCATTGAGGGAAAACCCTCTTCTAAAAGTGTTACAGAGGTCAGGGACATGTCAGGCACTACTTCATGCGGGAGCAGCAATATGGACCAGGGCCTTGAACAGCTACCTATTGCCATTCTGTCCTCTAAAGACGACCTCATTCAGGACAGGGTTCAACAAATGGAATTGAGCTCTGATGGCAAAAGGCGCCCTCCAGACATCAAAAAACCTATCCGTAGGAAACTTCGAGAAAGAGATCAATCAGGATGCAGCAGCTCTGAGGGGGAGATGGACAGAATGGGCTCCGAGGAGTCTTTGGATGGGGATATAATATTGGTCGAGACTGGCCTGGCACGAAGCATATCCATGGAGCCTCCGACATCTCCCTTCATTGTTGAAACACCAATTGGATCCATAAAAGAAAGGGTTAAAGCATTACAGAAAATGGTGCAAGAAGAGGAAGAACTCAAAACTACACAACCACCAGTCCCACATGGTAAACCAATGATTTCCACAGAGAGGATGGAGTCAGACATGCCGGAACTTCCTAAAGTCCCAAAGTCCCCTAGGTCGCAGACGGAAAGATTAGAGGAGACTATGTCTGTGAGAGAATTGATGAAAGCATTCCAGACTGGACAGGATCCTTCAAAAAACAAAACCGGCCTTTTTGAACACAAAACCATGGCCGTTACAATGAGCTCAACCTTGAATGTCTCAAGAGAGGACTCTGAGGAATCGGAAGATACATCAAGCTTTTCTCATGTGGAGGCAGACATAAAAGTGGAAACACCTCAAGCGCAATCCAACAATGAATGTGTTAGTCTAAGCAGTGACCATAAGCCATGTGAAGACATGCAGATAAGCCCTGATCGCAGACCCTCGGAAGATTTCAGTGCAGACATAAAGGCTGAGCTGGAGGAAAGTCCTGAGTATCAATTGTTCAAGCAGACAACAAGAGTGATGGATGGTAACCATCAGCTTGATACACCTGAAGGCGGAGTTGAATCGAATGCATGCCAGGAAACTGCACAGAGCACGGATAACCATGTAAGTGATGAGAGTACCAAACATCAAGGGTCATCAGAAATTAATGAAAAGAAAGCCTACTATTCAGAGAAAATTGAGGTTGACGATATGGAGAAGGAAAAGTCAACAACAGACACTATAACAGATACAGTGGAGCCCCATTTCCAGCAAGTCTATGTAAAAAGGAACGTATCATACAAGACAGCCACAGCCACAGCCGCAAAGGATATGTCGGGTTTGTTGTCCGTTCTGAACAGTGATCTGGACCAGTACCTAGAGGCAAGACCTGCGGACCATGGGTTAGACGGGGCAAAGGAAACCATCATTACTGAGAGATTTGAAGAAGTCATCTTAGCAAAGGGCACTAAAAAGGAAAACTTAACAGTCAGAATTGGGGAACATCATTCTATAACAAAAGAAAAAGCAGAAGAAGCAGAGAGTAGTCCCAAAGATACCACGTCAGTATCTATCAATTTGGTAGAGGAACCACAATTCACAGAGACTCGTATTGAAAGAACCATTTTTAATCAACCATCTACACAAGTGAAAGATATGACTGGAATGTTGACCCTTCTAAGCTCTGACTTGGAGAAATTTATAGCAGACAGGCCACTGATTGCTCATCAGCCAGAGCAGGATGTTATCCAGGAGACATTTGATCAGGTTATCCTTACCAAAAAGAATCGTGGGGGAGACACCCCAAAATTATCATTTGAGGATAAAGATGTAACAGATGCAAAGACAGGCCTGGTATACAGTGTTGATTTAGAGGATAGAACTACTTCAGCAGCAGAAATAACAGAAATAGTACAGAGTGGTGACTTAGAGGAGAGTCATGAAAACAGGGTTGATGATGATGTAGGGGGCAAAGGGTTTGCGTCAGCTTCTGTGGAGCAAATATCATTCCAGGAGGTACGCATTGAGAAAAACATCTCCCATCGCCACTCTCCAACAGAGAAGGATATGTCAGGCATGCTGTCATTGCTCAGTGAGGACTTAGACCAACATGTAAATGAGACACCAGTGGTTGGTAGGCAGCCAGAACCGGATAGTACGAAGGACACATTTGAACAGGTTATTGTCGTCCCAAAGAATCGTAGGGTAGATTACTTTGAATTTTCATGTGAGAATAAAGATACAACACAGGAAAAAGCAGTAGTAGATGGTGTTGATTTAGAGGATAAGACTTCTTCAGCAACAGTTGAAATAACACAAATTGTAGAGGGTGGGGAAAAGGGGTGTGGAAATACACTTGATGATGTAGCGGTCAAAGTGTTTACGTCAGCCTCTGTGGAGGAAATAGCATTCGAGGAGGTACGCATTGAAAAAAACATCTCCCGTGGCCACTCTCTGAAAGAGAAGGACATGGCAGGCATGATGTCATTGCTCAGTGAGGACTTAGACCAACATGTACATGAGACCCCAGTGGCTGTGAGTCAGCCAGAAGAGGATGTTATCCAGGAGATATTTGAACAAGTCATCCTCCCTCAAAAGAACCGTGATAGAGACAACCTAAAATTATCTTTTGAGAATAATGATGCAGAAGATGAAAATACTGGCCTAGAACATAGTGTTGATTTAGAGGATAGAACTACTTCAGCAGCAGAAATAACACAGAAAGTAGTGAGTAGTGTCATAGAGGAGATGAATGAAGACAGGATTGATGATGAAGTAGAGGTCAAAGAGTTGATGTTGGCCTCTGTGGAGGAAAAAGCATTTGAGGAGGTACGCATTGAGAAAGACTTCTCCCATCGCCACTCTCCAAAAGAGAAGGATATGTCAGGCATGCTGTCATTGCTCAATGAGGACTTAGACCAACAGATATCTGAGCGACCAGAGAGGCCCCCAGAAGAGGATGTTATCCAGGAGATCTTTGAACAAACTCAAAAGAGTCATGGTAGAGACAGTGTTGATTTAGGAGATATAACTACTTCAGCCTCAGTTGAAATGACACAAATAGTAGTGAGTGAAGAGTGTCATGGAAAATCAATTGATGACGTAGAGGTCGAAGCGTTGATGTTAGCTTCAGTAGAAGAAATATCATTCCAGGAGGAACGCATTGAGAAAAACATCTCCCATCGCCACTCTCTGAAAGAGAAGGACATGTCAGGAATGATGTCATTGCTTAGTGACAGCTTGGATAAGGAGATCAAAGCGGCCCCAGTAATCAACATGCTACCACCAGAGGAACTCATCAAAGAAACATTTGAAGAAATAATCCTAGTCCAAAAGGACAATCATAGGGACATTAAATCATCTGGGGAAGATGACGATGGCTCAATAACATATGAGAAAATACAATTAGAAGATAGAATTGAACAAGAAGACGATGCAGTTTCCAAAGAAGAGACACAAGGGGATTGCATTGACGCAGAGCCTTCTCCTTACCATCCTGTAACAGATTATCATCAAGAAAATGACCCTGAGCACAAATCCTCAACAGGAAATACTATTATGTCAGAGGACGAGAAAAAACTGAAAGATGAAAACTCAGAATATTCTTCATCAGAGGTAAATCTTGAAACTAAAGCCAGGGACGTATGTGAAGTCATCAGTGGGCAACAATCATCCTTGACAATAGTTGATAGTGAGGAAGGCCGGGAAGACCCTCAGGAGATACCATGCCATTTGGAAATGCCACAAAGACCTGTAGACTTGGAGAGCCTGCACACTGTAGTTCTGGGTGACTCAGACAGACGTGCTTCTCACAGAGACTCACTAGAGTCAAGTCCTGTCATGGAGGACAAGTCATCAACAAACTCACCTGATTCAATAGAGGCAAGCCCCTCCAGAGAATCTCCTTGCCGAGACTCTCTAGAAGGTAGTCCCACTCACCAAAAGGACTCACAAACAATTTCAGGAAACACAGTGGTCTATGAAGACTATTCCTCCCAACTCAAAGCCTGTCTTGGTTATGACAAAACTATTGACGAAGGCGATGACTTGCAGGAAAATAAACCGACAACCCAACAACTGGAATCTAAAATACATTTGTTGCCACTAAAGACACTTAATGAAGACAGGACAAGCTCTGATGCAGAAGCCTTGGAACATCTTTCAAAAAACATGGATGATAACTCTCCTGTTGAAGCTAATGAAGAAGAGGATAATATCGCCAGAAGACAATTCACCCCAGAAGAGGAAATGTTTAAGATGGCATCAAAAATTAAAACCTTTGAGGAAATGGAACTGCAGACCCCCATCACAGTTGGTGATAATTTGTTGGAATCTTCCACTTTATTGGAAACTGAACGTGAAGATGTGGTGGAACATTTGCAACAATTTTCTGAAGAGAAACAAGTGGAAGTCTCTGCAGAATATACTACAGAGAGCACACCTGAACAACACATTTTGATAAGTTCAAGTATAAGCATGCAGGAGTCACAGCTTCGGACACAACCCAGCATTTCTGAAATGCAGCAAAATTCCTTGTCCAGAGGGAAGCAACGATATGAATCGTTAACAAGCGGAGAAGAAGATGAGCATAGTGCAGAACACGATGCAGAGCTAGCCTCAGTAGACCGTTCGAGTTCTTCTTGTGTAGCTCGTAATTTAGAAGAGGATGAGAGGGTGTGTGCAAATAATATTGAGACAGTGGCTAAGAACTCATTTTTAGAAAACCCATCTGACCAGGGGTATGATAAACATAATCTTGTGCCTTGGAGCCAAAGCCAAAGAAGGAAAGAAGAAGAAGTACAATATGATGGTGCAGCCATTAATGCACGAGTTGAAGCAGAGGGCAATCATATTTTAAGCCCTGCAGAAGAGAGAAAAACACCTGACTCACCTGGTTGTACACCACATGAAGATGGAGCACCTAACCCCTTTCAATTTCAGGAAGGTAAACTCTTTGAGATGACACGGGGGGGTGCTGTAGACATGACAAGTAGAAGCTGTGATGAAGGAGAGGAATATTCCTTCTTTCACATAGAACATCCTGTTGATGGGGTTTTTTCAGTTATGGCAGAAGATTACTACACTTACTCAGAAGAAACACCAGAGTCACGGAGTGCTACTGATAATGTCCCTGTTCCAAAAAGTAGAACTTCCATTAAAACCATGGTAGAAATGTCAGAGAGCAATCATCTACCTTTAGAAACCATTAATACACCCATTGATGTTGAATTGGGATCTCCACCTGCTCTGGAAAGTCTAACCGAAGTCCAGAGTGAAGATGTGAACCCAAAAGCCTTCTCTCTAGACTACCTTGACTCTACTATAGCGGATCTCCGATCGGCCACCTCCACAGTTACCCGCTCAGTATACTCAGAGCGAAGCCCTGATTCCTCAGATTCCTCTGCTGAGGATGAGGATGAGGAACAGAGCTCTGTCATCGAGATGCCATCTTCAACCAATACTAAAGCAGAGTCTGACATCCCAGCTAATGTCCTAAATAAGGAAGACAGCAAATCCAAAATGCCAATAAAAGTGCCACTGATGTCTTCGTTGGACTATGGTCAAAGATGCAATGTTGAGAAACTGGCCAATGAGAAATGCAGAACTAGGTCTGAGGCTGACAATGGTACAGATAAAGATTACAAAAAAGGAAAAAGAAGTAATTCTGATAATAATTATGAATTGTTCAGTCCATCTATTAGGGCTAAACAGGAGCCAGAAGGTCACTCCTTTGACCAATCTTTTGAAGTCAACAAAAAGCAAATATTTGTGACTGGAATGGCCGCTGTTAGTTCTTCAGTGGAAACCGAGGATATGAACAGTGTGGATAACAAAAGTCCAGATTCAGTCATCTTCAGATATGATAGCCCTTCATTGCAGAGCTCAAATCCCGGTGCCAAACCTTTACCAGGTCCGCAAACACCTTCTGCAACAGAGGATGTGTTTGAATCCAGGCCTGTGTGGGATGATACAGTGGAAACTCAAATGCAGAGACTCGGCGAGGATGAATCTCCAGAGTATAAGCAAGGTATAACCAGATCTTAATGGGCTCGTACTTCCTATTTCTTTCTTCTGCGTCTTGCCAGCAAGGCCTTTTTTTCTCTTTTTCAAAACACAATATCAAACCATATTTTTGTGTTGTGTTGATTTATAATTTATGTGCCGTGTTGTGGCTGTCATTATTTTTTTATTTAGTTTTTTTCCATCCTTGTGTTTTTTTGGTTTGTGCTTGTGCCAATATGTGTATGTGCAATCTCAAGATTGATACTATTCTAAATTGATTTCAGACATTTTACCCCTCAATGTGCTTCCTCTTCTATATCGAGTATTTGAATGTGCCTTAAATGTTGCTAATATTTGCACTAATACTGTATGTTTACAACCTGCATGGAATTTGACATGGTTGATTAACCTGTATGATACATTGGACATTGACAAATCACACAATTACAGCATTGCCATTTTACCATTTCACATCATTGATAATTCATCAAATATTCAGCCAATAACATTGAGGCCAGATTAACCAATACAAATATTATCTAGCATCTAAATAAAACTAAAATGTACATAAGTTAGATCTTGAACATTGAAATACATACATGCGTTGGCCTGTGTACTATGATGTAATGTGTAATGCTTGGCTCTGGCACTCTATAGTGGATTGGCAGGATGATGTTGACAGGAAAGAGGAGACCCTAGCGATCATTGCAGATCTTCTTGGGTTCAGCTGGACTGGTAAGCCTTCAACACACACTTTTTATTTTGATTAAAAATATATATATATATTTGATATATATTGTATTTTGCAACATATGTGTAAAATATGTACTGCTTAACTATTGTTATCTTTCTAATGATTACTGGAGAAAAATAGTAGAATATTATTAATTTTAACATTGCAGAACTGGCAAGGGAGCTGGAATTCAATGAGGAAGAGATCCAGCTAGTAAGGACTGAGAATCCTAACTCTCTCCAGGAGCAAAGCCATGCTCTACTGCAGCGCTGGACCCAACGAGAGGGCAAACATGCCACAGGTAAATCGAGCTTGGCTCTTGAAATGTTATGTAGTTGCTTTTGATTACTGGTGCACTGATTGTAATGCATGATTCAGTTACTTCATACCTTCATTAGATGACCTTTATTCTTCACAGAGGACTGCCTGGTTAAGAGGCTGACCAAAATCAATCGTATGGACATTGTCCACCTGATTGAAACCCAGAAGAATAAATCAATTCAAGAGCAAACATCAAGAACGTATGCAGAGATAGAAAAGACACTGGATCACAGTGAAGGTATCAATACCTCTAATTATTATTATGTATTATTATTATTATTATCATTATTATTAATAATAATAATAATAATAATTCAATCGTTAGTATAATTCTATATTTTAATTACGACTGTCTTTTACGTTGCTCTCTACGCTGAACATTTTCCAATGTATTTATGTCAATCTTTTTCTTTCTCACTCTGTAAGTGTCCGTAGCCCTATCCTTAGTACAAGAGGATGTAGACAGCCCCAGAATAGTACGAAAGACGGATTCAGACCGCAAACCACCTCCTGCTGTCTCTGAAGAAGACCTATCTGTAGCATCCCTACTAGACATCCCTTCCTGGGCAGAGCCTATTGCTCACACACACTCAGAAAGCATGCATGGAGATCTATTGGAGGACCTGGAGATTCCCCAGTAAATATTTCCTTTAAACATTTAGCTCATGTGACACTAATATCACAGCTACATAACAGTTGGACCTAAACACATTTTGTAATGCTTCCTTTCTTTTCAGTGAAGTGAACCCCAATCTGTGGACGGAGGATCTATTGAAAAGGGAATCAGCAAATAATGATGATGAAGAGCAAGTAAGTCCACCTTCCCATTCAGATGACGCAACACTGTGGAGGTTATCATCTCACGTGTATGACCCCCAGTACAGAAGGAAGGAGCATCAAGGTTTTCACACCGTCGCAGTTGATCCCAAAGAGGCCAGAGCATTGCAAGTTGCAGCAGAGGGCCATGTCCAAAATGTAGGCTGCAAATCCTTGGGGTCCTGTCCAAAACAAGAGGGGTCTACAGCAGACTGGCGGCAGTTGTCTCCCTCACTGGGAATAGCATCACCTCTATCAATCAAAGACTTTGGCCCAAGCCTTTCTGAATCAGACCAAGCAGACATAGCCTTAAATGAGCTTTGGTATGGTGTGAGAGATACAGCACAACTTGGTTTGTATGTCTCAACTGCCTCTTTTACCTTGACCCCTGAGGTCAAGCCCAAGTTAAAAATAACAAATGACAGTGAAGCCCCTGATCCAACTCAAAGAAACATATCTCCAGATGTAGCAGGCCTGGAGGATCCCATATTTCCAAAGCCCAGCTGTCTACACAGAGAAAATGTACCCTTCATTGATGAACAAAGAGAGGTTTCAAGATTAACCTTCGGCCACAAGCCTGGTAACAGAGCTCCGTACCACGTTTCAACATATGGTGTGAACACCAGCGACACTCTTCAGAAGGTCTTTGACTCAACTGATGGGTGCCCCCCTTCCTCCTCATTTAGTCAAACCACTCACGGTCCAATTGTCAGACCAAAGGAATCCCAAATAATTGAGCCTGAAGCAGTCACCTCCAGTGTATTCAAACCTATCCTCATTTCTCAAAGGAGCTTTTCCCCTTTAAAAACAAAGATACTCAAGCAACAAAGACATAGACTGTCACCTAATGACACTCATATGAGACACAAAAATACACCAGTTATAGATATGGACTATGAGGAGTTTCGGATGAAAGAATTGTTGCAGAATAGAACAGCAGATTCTCCCGACCTTGAGAACCCTAACCCAGACTCAAGTTTAGCTATCCATGTTGATAAACATATCACACAATACCCCCAAATACCACTTACAACATTTCCAGTATCTTTGAATATCTCTGAATACAAGTCTTCCCCATTTGAGTCAATCTTTTCAGAAATGGAGTTCTCAGATTTAGGTGCAGATGAGTCTTTATATTCAGGGATACATTATTGTTATAATTGTTCCAGTGAACAAGAATCATTGAAGAATTCAGTTGAGTTTGTGGAATCAAAAAGTGAAATTGAAATTGAGTTGCAGATTGATAGATCTTCCTCACCAGAATCTGAAATGTCTCAGTGCAGTTACTCCTTCCTTGAACTCTGGCTTTATGAACCAATCCAATCCCAGCTCAGAAGTCAACACTGTGATTACTTTTTATGGTATTCAGGAGAAAATACACAATCAAATGTATTAGTAATGCCAGCACTAACAGATTCCTTTCCATCACTCATTGAAGTTCCACAGAATGGTTTGCTTCAAAATTCATCAACAACAGGGTCAGATATGAATTCAGTCACATACACAAATGCTATACTAGACCCTCCTGTTGAAAATGTGGATTATACATGTGAAAAAGAGAAGCCTAGATATACAACATATGAATCAATTAAACCAGGTGAGAACAAAAAATCATTAATTGAGTCATGGTTATCTAAATGCATGACATCATCAACAGAATCAAATATAAATAGATCAATGATAGAAGCTGAAGCTGTCCTCTTAGATAACAATTCATCAATACTAAATGAACACAATTCTGGACAAGGAAAAAAGTCCCCTAAGTCTGTGACCACAGAAAGGTATAGACTTTTCCGCAAAATTGAAGAGACCAGACCAAATTCCAATGAATCATCTGTTCCAAATGATGAACATGGACCTGCAATAAAACCACCAGCTGAAATGTATAATGTAACATACGAAATGGAGATGTCAGCCAATAGACCTCAAAGCAAATCAAACGGACAGAAAATGAAAACAATTGGATTCTTAGGATCAAACATTATCTCACATTCATGGCCATCAGAAAACGAGTTAAGCGTTATTGAAAGAACTGGATTGACGAGTCAGAGAATGGACACAAAACCTTTGACCTATGCAGATGTTGTGAGGTTTCATTTGACAACTAAATCAGAGGATTCCCTTGAAGAGGAAATCTGTGATGCTAGATCACCTTCAACTGAAATATATTCATCAGACAATGAGGATACACAGGAATTCCTTGGCAATTGGGTCAATGAGTTGAGACCTCACTCCCCTGAATCTATTGCTTCTCATGATGAGTTTACATCCCTTTCTCCTGACTCACCTGTTCCCCAATTCATGCCCCAGTACTGTGAGTATGATGTTCAGTACTCAGCAAATAGGTCAAGTTCTCCGGTATCAGCAGCTTCAGATGTTGAACGTAATGATCTCTGTCTGGAATATATGTTTGAAGAGATAAGGCCTGATTCTCCAAGGTCAGTTCTATCTGACTTTGAACTGGAACATGTGGTTGATATCAGGCCCTTCTCTGCAGCATTAATTTTGTCAGATGTAGATTGTTCCCTTGTTCAGAACTGGTTAGCAGAGTTGAGACCATCTTCCCCTGAATCAATAACATCTGTTGATCTAAGTTGTGTATTTTCAGACAATACCTTTGTGCCACTTGAGTGTCAACATTGTGACTATTACTTGCGATTCTTGGAAGGGAGACCCTCATCCTCTCAGTCC
>JAOPUA010000121.1:2676875-2686896 GCA_027122455.1 Trisopterus luscus | reverse complement strand
CAGACAACACAGCCCTCAGGTTCACAGGGACACGCAAACCTCTCCACCACGATAAGGTGACGGTTCCAGGAGAGGCTCAAATCAGGTTTCTGTAAATTGCCAAAGTAGCTGACGGCAATGTGGACTCTTTTGCTGCATCAGCCACCACCAAGTTAAATATATCTGACCCACATGGAAAAATAAAGTGTGTATGGATTTTTCACCAGCAGCCTTCCTTGAATGCCTTTACTTTACTTTCACTTTATGTTGGACCCGTTGTCGGATGAGTGTCCTCTGCAGTCGTGAAAAGGAATATTCAGCTCCTCAAGCCTGTTCAGAATTAAAGATGATGAACCACAACCTGTTGTCTGGGAAGCCACAAGAGGTGTTCCTTGATCTTCCTTGAGTTGGCTGAAGGTGCTATCAGCGTTAGCTTTGTTGTTTTTTCTCAGCACCAATAATGTTCCCTGTGGTCTGTCGAGTGAAGATGGAGACAGACTACAGCGAGGGGGTGTGGTGCTTCGGAGGCACTGCCCATGGTCGCCACTGGATAGGAACAGACATGGCGGCGCCCGTCTCGCATCGAGACCTCAGTCCATCAAGATGCCTAGATACACCGGGAAGGTTGACTGGAAGCTTTCCACAGGCAATTTGAACTTTTGGCGGCTTCTGCCGGGTGGTCAGTGGAGATGAATAGACATGTTTTTATCGGCTCAGGCGTTGTCATGTTTGTTGCTGCTTAGCCCAGCAGACAGATCTGACCATGTGGCCCTAGTGTGGGCCTTGAGGAGGCGTTTGTACTGTGTGTTGAGCTAGTTCTTTTTGCACTCAGCACTCTGCAATAGTGGAAGCGGGGGGAAGACAATGCAGACCCTGGCCAACGACATTAAGAACCTGTCCCAGCGAGCAGACGACCACATGCCGGCAGCCAGGCAGAGCAAATGCTGATCAGCAGATGCTGAGATCTGTGAGGGAGAGTAGCGAGGTTTCACAGAAGCCGGCCTGGGTGGACGAGCTCACTGAACCGCACTGTCTCTATGCAGGCGGACCGCCGCTCCCCGTCTCGCCAGGGGCCGAGGGTCTGCTGGGGCTGTGGGCAGCCTGGCCACCTGGTCAGAGAGTGCCCTAAAGCTTTGAGAACCCAGGGAAACAAGTCTGGGTCCGCGTAGTTGTCCAGTCTTTTAGTCTATTCAACAATACAATGAAAATTATTACCAGAATTTCACAACATTTAACATATATTTCACAATCAAAAATATTGTATTCAGAATTGTATTGTGAAATAAACGTATGCTAGGCCATCCTCTGTCATAAGAGAATATATTACTGTCAAATTTGAATTGCACTTAAATCGCACTTAAAACTACTGGAAAGTGGTTACAAATGGTATGCTCACATTGACAAACAACAAGATGAAGTAGTGAACTCCATACTCTGATACAGTAAGTAATTCATCCTCATACCCAGAACTTTTAGTCCCAGCCACTTGTTGTCTGCGTTACCACCGCTTCTAAAGACCAACAAAGATAAGCAAATTAAGGTCCTTTTACATCAGGCACATAAGGAATAAAAGACATGAAAGAGCGACAAATACTGCAAAAAACGATCTGCAGATGTTGAAATGCCTGATATAAAATGCTTTGAGGACTCAACTTCTTGCATTACAGATAAGATGTTCAGATGTTGATGCCTGCAAGCCCCAGACTCAACGTTTGTGTACTTTTGGAAAGCACTCCACCCCGAGCAGGGACCGTTTTGGGGGTCAAAGATGTTTCCGGAACCTCCTTAAGACCCTGGTTCCTGTGGTGGCAACTCGACGTTAGACTGTTGTGCCTTCATTCATAATGCTTGCTTGCTGTGTGCTGCTAGCTAGTGTACACATTTGATTTAAATGTGTGTGTGTTCCCCCTCACACAGTAAGTGTACGTATTTTTCTCTCTGATCCCAGGTTCTCTCATATATTTCCACACAGTACGCCAAAGCGAGGGCAGCTGCTTTCCTACAAATGGCAAAAAACAAAAGGGTCAGGAGGTAACGTCATGAGCCTTAAATAATATAAAGGCTGTTATACTGTTGGTTTTTTGTAACAATGAGTCTAGCCTGCATTCAAGCATTCAAGCCTAGGGCTTGAATGCTTGAATGCTGTGCATTGAAAGACAAGTGGCGATGGGCCACATGACAACTTCCTAAATGGGATAGCTGCAGCCCTTGCAAGCTGCTACCATTCAATCTGCAGTACCCTGAGGATGGCTCCTGGACTCTTGAGTTCATCCAAAGGTATTACAACACTCAAATGAACATTGCTCTGCATTGCTTTCTTGGCCTCCTTGCTTGATAAACCAGACAACCCTCTCATCTTGCTCGCATAAAGCATATATGCTTGTTTACTTGGCATTCAAGCTTGCCTGCCTCCTATTCTTTATTGATTATTTGATTCTTCATCTGATTCTCTTAGAACGACAGTGTAAGCAATGTGCGAATGAGCGCATGGTTGAGCAGTCTCTATTGTCTTCACTGCGTATGGTCAATCCAAATTTAGCTGACTCTTTATCCTTGTGATATAGCATGGCAAAGAGAGCACTCCCCCTGTGAGCTGCGGACATCTGCTCTTTTTTGGTTACACAACCTCATACATTTTAGTGCATCATTGTTTCATCATTTTCTTTTTAGGACTTGTCTAAGTCGATGACTTGATAGCATGCGTGCTTGCTTGACATTCTTTCTGGTTTAACGCGTGTTTGTTTTTCAATGTTTGCATGTGTAACTAAATTTCTACATACGTGATTTGATCTTGTATCAATCTTGCTTGGCTTTGAAGACTACTTTCTTCATTTAATTTCATTTAACTTCATTTAATAATTAACAGGTGCTGTTTGGTCATTAACCCTGAGACAGGCTCCAAATCAGAGAAGCGTGGAGGTATCAACCCACAAAGGATGTTAAAAGTGTTCCTAACCTCTGAGGGTTTTTATGTTTTGCTGTTTTTAAAGATAATTTACATTGTACAGATATAAAATGGGTGGTCTTTTTTTTTTGACCAAAATGTTTTGAATTTGAATATTTACAATATTTTATAGATAAATATAAATAAAATTGACTGTAAAATAAATAACAGTCAGTGCAGTCTATGATTATTAGAAAAAAAGTAGAATATTATTTGTTTTCATAATTCATTTTATTTTAAAAACAATCTAGGCTATCACTCGAAAAAAATACATTGATCTGCATATGTCCCTCTCGTTCCCAAAAATGGATTAAGAAGCATCTTTGTCCTCATCTTTCTCATGATATATGAATAAAGTTGCCTTGCCTTATGAAAGGAATACCAGCAATGAGAATTGATCAAGTGCATATAGACCAACCAAAACACCAGAACTTGACACCTAATTTGAAGTTCTCTCTTAATTTAAAAGCTTTTGTTATGCTAACTTTTACAGTAAAGCTGTGCCCTGACTGAGACTTTTGAAGCCTAATAAATTTGTTTTAACGACTGAAACCGTTTAAGAAAAGGAAAAAGATACATAGAGGGACCAGATCTTATTGGATCAAATTACTTTATTAGTCATATAAGGTTTTGGGCGTATATGTCCAATAGCCTTAATATTGCATACTGCTGCCTTAAGTCACCCTACGTTACCATAGGTCAAAATCCTTGAGCACACCAGCCCTTGAGTCAACCGAGCCAGAGAAGCTCCTTGGGAAGAGCTGCGTACTCCAGCAGGACCTTCTGGGTGAACCTTGTTCAGGATTCCCTCTCGAGGACGTTTTCCATAACCTTTCTGTGCTCACAGAGGTTACTATATGTTTAATGTATGACCTGTCTATAGCAGCCACCCTGATATCTATTGAATGAGTAGCAAAGTCTTGCTTTTTATTTTACTGAATCAACTTCAGTGAGGTGTAATATAACCCTTGAAGTACATAAAGAATATCTCAGAATTCCTACAGTTTTCTCATCAAATCACCTAATCGTCCAAAGCAGAATGGTCTTTAAAGAGCCAGTGAACCCAGTTCAGCTGGAAGTAGAACATAAAAACAAACGCTTACGGTCTTAGAGCTCTGTCATTAGCGAGAAAAGAGGGGGGAGGGGATTGATTAAGACTGAGATGTTATCACCATGGTAACTTTGTGAACTTGTCGTTGAGCAATATCATATCAGCGTTATCATAATGAGCAACGTCATGGGGTAGGACACAGAGTGTGGGCCCTCTACAGGAGTCTTCTGAGATGGAGGATTACTCCCCCGCTATCTCCTTCTCCTCGTCACCAGAAGAACGCCCCCTGCTTTAGCAGCAGAGTGAAACGTTTGCAGGTTTTGGGAAGCGTTAAAACATGGGATTTGACCCCTTTTTCTTTCTAAATCACAATGTTATTTTAGTAACATTGATAAAATGTAATGGCTTATTATGCTGATCATATAAGACATAACCATGTAAAGAACATGGTGCTGGTTTCACTCTGTCTTAATAATAATAATAATGAACTAATGTGAAAATTAACTAATAATAATTTGTGAATTTTTATATATATGGGTTGGTAAAGTAATGCGGCTCTCGGACATGGCTGTCAATATCATCCACTGGCCATCCGGATCTCCACACATACACACAGACCCAGCCTCCGGTGTGTCACTTTGTGGTGACGTCGAAGTGCCTCGGCAAACACCACACAGTATTAAAGCTAACCTTATCACTGCATTGGACCTGACACAGTAGGAGACACCAGTGTCTGGTCACAGCACAACACCATATAAGGTTAGACCCAACTCAACTGACCGTTAAACTGTCTCTTTTTAGTGTCTTAGATAAATCAGACCCCATAGGTGTCTTTAACATGCAATCCTTATCAATACATACTATAGCATTTCCTTTTTCCCACAGATGCTTCATCTGTTGATCTTGTATCTTTAAATAAACCAATCTGTGTTGAACCTTTTCCACACGCCCGGACACCACAGGCCAGCATCGAGACCACCCGTCAGCATTGGTGGAAACTGGCAAAAACATTTGACTTGTTTTCTTTACATTATCGGGATGTCCCGATCCGATCCACGGCATGGGTATCGGGAAGACCCTGGCCCAGAATGCTGGATCTGATATCGAGGGGGGGGAAAGCTCTGATCGGACTCGCGTCGGTCACGTGTACAGTCATTGTGTAAGAGCGCTCAGGCTTCCCGCGCTGCCAGTCCGTGGCCGTAGATGTACCGGTCAAGCGGGATGTTCACATGGTGCCATTCAAACTACGGTTGAGCGTCTGCGTCCGCCGGGCTTCCACGCATGCGCATTTCCCATAGAGAAGCTCCGTGGGGGCCTGCGGGGTAAGCTAGCTAGCCAGCCGGTTTAACGCTCCCTAACCCCTTTCGCCCCACAGACCAGCGCAGCCAACGGACTGGACGGTGGTCGGGTCCGCTGGCTGCGCTGGTCTGTGGGGGAGGACAACGGGGAGGGGAAGCAGGCCAACTGTGTGATGTTTTAATGTTAAACAACAGAAGCAGTATTAAAAAGGAGTGTCGTGCTATATTATTATATATACCACAACACTGTTAGTGCACAGTTGTAATAAATGGAGGTTCCATTCTTTTGGGTGATTACGCCTGGCTTTTACATTGGAGGAATGCTGTGCTGTGGGTATTTTTATATGGGCAATTGTTTTTGATGTTTTAAACAAATAATCGTACATGTTACAGCTTTAAACTAAGGTCTGGTTTTATACATATAAAAACATGATATCACATATTATTCCCTGTATGCTAAATGTAATTGAGGTAGCATCAATTGATCAGTAACCAGGATGCTAATGCCAGATATGATCAAAACTTATTTCTGCAAAAGTCTAATTTAATTTTTCCAATCTGGACCCGTAACACTTGTCAAATGTTTACTTTTGGATTCCTGTGATTACCTTACAATCAGAACTGTTGCCCCACGGCTTCAAGAACCCTTTTGGTTAACTGATAGTATCTGAAAACTGCTGTTACAAAATTTGGTGTGGCCCCACATCCATGGCTGCAGAGATATCATCCTAAGCTCCCTCCTATCAGTTGATGAGGCTGGAGGGTACATCACACAAGGGCCTTGCAATGCACTTATCAGCTTCTTTGCAACGTGGTGCCAGATGTCTATTGGGTTGAATTTGAGTCCCTGAATGCATAAAAATGAACCTCGCAATTTACTGCTGAAATCAATTGAGTCAAACTTAAATGTGTGATATAGATTGTAGCATAAAGTATATAATCTAGCATACACAATTCATGGTAAATATTCAGTTTGTGCTGGCATCAATATAGTTCCGTAAAACACCATACTATAGTACAGAGGCAGCATTGAAAAAGCCATTAATAAGAGGTATACTGGGGCACAATATACTGGGATATTATACACAAAAACAAAGAGATGGAGACTCAAAGCAGGATGGGACGGCGAGAGAGAGAGTGACTGCAGCAATAGAGCAGTGTTAGAGCTGCAATGACACAGCTCATCAAAACCAAGGTTAAAGCCCTGCTAGGCAAAAACAATGCAATGTAACAACAGCATGCAAGTAATAAGACAATATAACATAATTATACATATGTGCTGCCTGTATCGAGACTCTAAAACTGGTTAAGATATGCAAAGAATGATGGCTTCCTACCTTCAGCTGGATCAGCAGTTTTGCTAGGTAATGGGTTTTTTGTTTGTCACGCAGTGCTCTGTATGCGGCTCTCTGAACCGGCTGGAGAAGTGTG
This sequence comes from Trisopterus luscus, assembly GCA_027122455.1. Lineage (NCBI taxonomy): Eukaryota > Metazoa > Chordata > Actinopteri > Gadiformes > Gadidae > Trisopterus > Trisopterus luscus. Next base: position 2,680,193 of record JAOPUA010000121.1, on the reverse strand, counting down.
TGTCTCACTTCCTTTCTGTTCCTCCTCTGCTGTCTGCCTCACAACACTAGCTCGGTGAGTCTCCCTGTGCTCTCCTGTAACGTCCTATCACAAGTTGTACTAAACCTACCCTCCTGCACCACTCTATATTACTGTACATGTGAGAGAGGAAATCATGGTGAGTGTGTGTGCGAGAGAGAGAGCGAGATAGAGCGAGAGCGAGAGAGAGAGAGAGCGATAGAGAGAGAGAGAGAGAGAGAGAGAGAGAGAGGCAGAGAGTGAGAGAGAGAGAGAGAGAGAGAGAGAGAGAGAGAGAGAGGGGACGCAGAAGGCAGAGAGAGAGATTTACTACCAGGGGCACTGCTGTCGACAGGACTCAGCAGCAGCGCTCCTAGCAAGCATTGCAGTAAAAACCTCCACTGTGATTTATGTGTCCCCAGGCTAGCATATGTGTCTCTTGTGTGTGTATAAATACTGTTAATTCCAGAACCTAAATTCATTGCACAATTATATTTTCTTATTACCATTTGTAAACGTGCTTTTCACCTTAATGCACATAAAGAACCAAGTACACTTGGGTATATGTCAGCAATTCCAGTTGAGTTTTCTATTTCCACCTTAATTTTTTCAAATTCTTAAAAAAAATATTGCTCCTCCATAATTGAAAACATGAATACGTTTTCAAGCATGGAACCCAGGAACATGTTTCACCTTAATCTAAGTTCCTTCCTTAGATATTTGTCACAAAATACACCAAAAAATGGCCTGATCTTTGGAATAGTCTTGAAGAAATGACATGATGGTATTTTCTATGGGCATGTCTTCGGTTTCTGTGATGCGTTCACATCACAGTAATTAAACTGCATGCATGATACCTATCTGTTCTGGAGCAGATAATGACGATCTCATCAGAATAGTCTAGTGGACAGGACACACTCGGAGGGAAAAAACAATAACCGTAAGAGTCCAGAAGGATTGATTTGGGTGCAGATTCCCCAAATCGACAGCCTAAAAACGCTCATGTGTGAACGAGAAGGAGATGTCATGGATACCATGTACGTGTTTTCTAGAGTAAATGGCTCGCACAAGTAATTAAAACCACCGCATTTCTCATATTGATCAATGATGCCTGCTGCCACTATTGGTATGCACTCTGATGTTGACGTGCTCGGTTTGAGCCCAGCGAGCGGGAAAGCAGGCGACTGTTCACCGTCCCACACCTGCATGTAGGTCTCCCTGATGACCGCACATCCACCTCTATCTTCATTAACCTCCTTGGTAGCATAGATTGTCTCTGTGTGTGCGGCTGACTCACGCTCTGCAAATTCTATGAACACCTCTCCTTGAGGCTGTCTTAAATGTGAGGGGGGCTTCCCACGATGGACGCCGCGGACTAACCCGTCATTGAATACATTCCTGAACTCACAATCGTCTGAAAGCTAATGTAATGGAGCCATAAAATCGGTGCCTGGTATGAAATCCCATCCCCCGATGTCCATGGCTCAGTTCCTAATATGCTTGTAGGTCCTTGTCCCACACAAACCTATGAGTGCTGCCTTGCCTTATTGTCTATTTTATTATATTTTGCAATGTTGGATATTCTACTTGCAACATTTCCACATTCTCAGTGCAGTCCTCACTCCCACCGCCTACCAGAGGAGTACCAGGGCTGGGAGCGGCCGGCGGTGGACGCCCAGGGTTAGCTCCTGGGGGGATGGGCTGCTACGTCAGCAGCCCAGGCTCCTGATCAGCCAAGCCCTTCAGCCAGCAAAGGGACAAGGCCAGCGGCAGGGTTCAGTGGCTGTCAGTGGGTCCCCTGGGCCCCAGGTGTGTCCTACCCAGGCCAGGAGAGGGAGACTGCACCACGGTGCAGTAAGACACAGTGAGACACGCATTGCTACGGTGAAGAACATTCAACAACTACAAAATAAATACTTTGCACAAGCTTGACATATACTAAGCACAAATGTAAATAAATGAATACATAAATACAACTGATTTTACTTATATTTACTGAATCCTTGATAATTGTATTTAATTAAATAAAGCGTAGACATTATACATTAGTTAATTTAATTTATAATAAATTGGCATAGGCCTACTAGGCCTACTAGGCATAATTAGAAGAAATTAATGGATTAGCATAAATTAAGGCAACTGGTTTCTTACAAAAGGAATGAAGAAAAGTCAAATATGAGGAATATCTTTATATTTGATGTGGGCGTCAAGTGGTCCATACAGAATGAACGTGTGTTATTATCATGTTCACTAGAAAGCCGGGCTTTTATGCAAGGTCACACAAAGAAATTATGATTAATATTGCGAGTTAAACGTAGGTTTGGTGGGTTAACGTCGACTAGGTTATACCGTAATTACCTCTATAATGGCGCGATGTAATAAAAAGGGTCGCTGAAAAGATTGTAGGGAACGGCGGCTCGTTGGCAGCCTGGACAGACTGAAGCAGACCGAATGAGTCAGTGAGACACAGATTTTATTGAAAAACTCTGCAAACGTTTAATTGTATTTGCTGTTTAGAGACTATAGGGCATATTGCGAGTACCTCTACGATGCACAACTGTCGGCAAATCCCGGTCTTGTGTCGTGCTTCTTCGTCTGCAAGTGGCTCATTAGTATTCCTGTAGCGTCCTCGAGACCCACCCCCACCCCTCCGTCACACAGCGGCAGGGCGCGCGCGGCGGAGGAGAGCAGCGGTCCAGGTATCTGCAGGGCTCCGCTCACATCTTGTCACGGGACCAAAACCCTCGGCTGTAACTGCTGTTTTTAAACGTGCCGGCCTGTGAAATGGAGGCGATTATTCCTTAAGAAGAGCCAACCTGACGAGGAGGATGAAGCCGCTGCTCGTGTTGATGCTCTTGTGGCGCGGGGGGTTCTGCGGCTCCCCCAGCGTCCAGATCGGTAGGTTCTTTTCTCCCGTCGACTTGACAGCTCATGCTGCTCTTGTTAGCGCCTAAACCGTTTGACAGTGACAAATCTTGTAATTCATTTATTTTCTCACCGTCTGCTGGGTGAAATGGTCTTTGGTTTTGCTACACAAAATGACCGAGCGCACGTTGGAGGCTTGTGGCTGCAGAGCAGGCGGCTCGATGATGGTTCATTCACAACCATATCTCTAAATATTCCTTTTCCTTTTGGGCAATAGTTGGATTTGCATTTTACATCTGCCTTAAAACGAGAGCAAAACAGGGTGTGGGGAGAAAATTTAATTTGAACTAAGTAGGCCACTACGGTTATGGGGATGACACATTTTCTCTCTCTCTCTCTCTCTCTCTCTCTCTCTCTCTCTCTCTCTCTCTCTCTCTCTCTCTCTCTCTCTCTCTC
>JAOPUA010000121.1:2665765-2676775 GCA_027122455.1 Trisopterus luscus | reverse complement strand
CTCTCTCTCTCTCTCTCTCTCTCTCTCTCTCTCTCTCTCTCTCTCTCTCTCTCTCTCTCTCTCTCTTTATATATATATATTTATTTATTTTTTTCTTTTGTATTATTATTTATTTATTTATTTTATTATATATATTTTTGAACAAGGTATTTTATAAGACGCATTTTAAAGTTGTAAACATTTTCGAAGTCAGACATGGGTTGAGATTTATAATTTTCATATGGCATGACCTCTTAGTCTGCCAGGTCTCTTTTTGACCCTTGTCAAAAGCAACTATGAGCATGGATTAACCTAATAACAGCATCTCGTTATATATATGGGACAAAATGACACAAACCATGATAATAAACATAGAGCATACGCTAACAATTGGGTCTTATTCAAATATTATGGCCCTGACAGGCAGCTCGAGTGCTAGTTATGTGTACGCCGTCTAGAGATTCTGCTGGAGTTCTGCTACTGCAGTTCGCATTGCGATTATGGGTTTCAGCCATTTTAGCTCCACAGCCCATCTTTATGGTATCGGCTGCACTACTGCTTATTATTTTGTTTGGCATATATTGCATATGTAGTTAGCATTTGGTTATATTGATATGGTTTTAGTAGTCACAAACGATCAGATTAAATATGAAATCATCCCCATTGCATTTTATTGTAGTGCCTTTGTAACAGATAAAACAATGCAAATACATACTTAAATAAAGTAAGGTAGAAGCCCACTACTAGATTTAACATGATGTTGGAACCCAAAGGTACTGAAGTCTGATTCTTGAGACTATGGTTTAACATATTCAGATGCTCCACTAGTGGTCTATTATTGGCCCCATAATTGTCCTACAATTTAACATTATTGCTTACCATTAGCCATGTTAGGGTTAAGGATATTTGCAGTTGGATGATACCAATGTTGTATTTATATATATAAAAAAGAGGTGTAAAGCCTTCTTTAGTAAAATAAGCATGTTGCTGTCATTACTGTAAAGACTAGATTCATAAATGTATGGATGTATGGATTGTATGGATTTTAAATACATTTACAATCCATACATTGATGTAATTACATCAGAGACATTGTTTTCCAAAAGTATCACATTAAGCAATAAGTGGGACTAGCCCACAGCTATTGTTCAACATATTGTGGTTCAAGATATTGATTATTGATTAACTATTTACAAATTATTGCTTGGCATCCGAAACAGCCATTGTATTTAGTTTAAAAAAAGTAGTATTGGAAAGTATTTTTGGAATTACTTCTGCTTCTCATATTATTAGAGATTAAATGGGACTGAATTGAGATTGCATTCATACAGACCATGTCATTTCAATGGTTATGAAATATTGCCACATACGTCATGTTTGTATAACCTTAAAAATAAATAACACATGAGGGAATAAGGTTCTGGCTGATTTAGTCTGAAGCTGCGTACAGAATAGCATAAATAAACCATCTCTCCGTTGGTAAGTAGAGTGCCGTCATTAATTTTACAAGCTGTCAGCTTGTGAAATGGCAAATCCTGCAACACATTATATGCCTTTAAAAAGCATATTTTTCACAGCGGAAAGCAGTACACATATGTACGTAGTACTCCTATTTGGATGCAGCCCTAGAGACACAGGTTGCATTTGGGCTAAATAAGGCTGGTGGCTCCACACTGCCTGTGCCCACAGCCGTGACATAGTTAACTGCTGGATAAATGTGCCCCAACAAATTGAGAGTGACACTGCAGTGTTATTACAGGAGTTATTCCATTCATCACTGAGGATATCAACTACTGAAATCTATGTTTATCTGTTAATGTTGTTAATGTTATTGACCCAAGAATGGTTGCAGTGATATTCTGAAACCTCAGCATTGAAACCATACCTTTTTAGATACTCTTGTTGTCCCTGCAACTCATTTTACTTTCATGAAGCTAAATATTAGTTTCAATTCAAGCTAAGATGACAGGCCTTAGTTGGCTTGCTGATTGAAGTGCTACCTCAAAGCCCTCTCAGTAACCTCACACGTACTACCCCAACTATCTACTTTTCTAGACTCTATAGCAATAGCAAGACATTATTGCTATTTAAATAATTAATTTGAACTGAGAAACCGTGAGAGCCAAAACTTAGTTATGCAGGCTTCTATCACACCTACGAACAGCTTGGGCTATCTTTTCTGTCTGACCTTCTGTTGAAAGACAGATTACAAAAATGAATGAAAATAAAATGACATCATAGTTGTAATGAATGATAGTTGCTTGTTCAGTGAGATGCATGCCGAGTATCTGCTGACCTTTTGGCAAAATGTTGAAATTCACCGGACATAGTATCAACATTGTAGGTTTTTGGAGGGCCGCGTATTACAGCAGTTTGGAATTAAACAAACAAGACAGGGATGTGATGTTGAACACTCTGTTAAAGGTGCTTTGGGTAGGATTTGAGAGTAGTGTAATAGTAATAGTGCAAAAGGGCAGAGGAGAGCAACATTTAAAAATAAACAACCCAAAAAAGCATGTCCCTTTCTGCAATCCCCATCTTATATGTCTCCGCCATAGTGATGACAGCATGTCAGAACGACTTGTGAGACATGTGATTGACAAGAAGGTTGAATTCCACTACCTCATCAGGCAAGAGATTCTCTGATTTGTCAAAAATCAAAAATCTGCCAGTTGTAACGACCGATGCCAGCAGGAACACAACGGATAGGACCCAATCGCAGACTCAAACTCAGGAAAATAAATAAGGAATTAATTATGGCAACACTAACCAAAGTTCCACCAACTGGCAAGGAAAAAACAAACAGCTACAGAACTAGAGACACAAGCAATGACCAAAGCCCAAGACAACATCAACCATCTGACACAGGAACAAAGATAGTGAACAGGTTTATATGTGGAGAGGCTGATATGCCAGTAGGTGCAGGTGGGTGAGCTCAGGTGTATGCTCAGGTGAGGGAAATTAAGTTATGGCTATGTCATCAAGATATTGTAAGGTGGATGGGAGTGACAGGACCTGAAACGCAAGGAGAAATGGAAAGAGAGGAGTTGGCAAGAACTATTGCATTTCTGACAGATTTCCCTCAAACTGGAAAAAGTACAACTTCATGAGAAATGTTGGTGTGCAGCTTGCTCAAAAGGAAGTTCAAGTTGACCTGGTGTATTGGAAATGTTCGGTAGCGAGACCTGAAGTAGTTCTGTAGTTTAAGGATGGTGCTTTGGGTGGTTGCTAGGGTGTTCTGCACAGTTCCTAGTGTTCCAGATGAATGATAGGAGGTTGGTGAGAGGAGGTTGGTGATAGGACGTTGGTGATAGGACGTTGGTGATAGGACGTTGGTGATAGGAGGTTGGTGATAGGACATTTGTGATAGGACGTTGGTGATAGGACGTTGGTGATAGGAGGTTGGTGATAGGACGTTGGTGATAGGACGTTGGTGATAGGAGGTTGGTGATAGGAGGTTGGTGATAGGACGTTGGTGATAGGACGTTGGTGATAGGAGGTTGGTGATAGGACGTTGGTGATAGGAGGTTGGTGATAGGACGTTGGTGATAGGACGTTGGTGTGTCGTGTTCTAGGTAGCTGCTCGGAAACTATGTGTGGTGGCTAGAGCTGTAGCGCGGCAACGTCAAAAATTCGTCGACATCAAATTTCTCCGTCAACGATTTTCGCCAATATTTATTTATTTTTATTTTATTTTTTTTATAGATGGAAGACTGAGGCTACATATAATGAGGACGGTTAAAATGTGTGAATTTTTTTTTGCACTACAACTATTGTACTTTTTGAAGTTATGTTGGTACTGTGAAAGAGTAAACGGCTTAAAAGGCTGGCCTTTTAATTTGTATAACAGTGAAACTATTTATTTACTATTTATTTATTTTATTTTGTGTAAAGCAGAAGATCTTTTGCTGTGCAAAACTGTTGTTAAATAAAGTATATTATCAAGAATTTTTTGGTATTTAGATAGATAGATAGATACTTAATTTATCTCAAGGGAAATTCATTTGAGATGCATTATGGTTTTTATTAATCGGTTTTATTAGTCGATAAATTAGCCGACTAGTCGATAAAATAATCGCCCGATTAATCATTTGATAAATAATCGTTTACCCCCAGCTCTAGTGGTGGCTAGGGTGGTTTCTAGGGTGCAATCAATTGAAATAGATCAATGGATAGGGAAAATATATGGGAAAGATATATATTCATATTTGTGTTTTTGAATCTGTGTTCGCGAGGGTAAACCATCATATAATATGAATATGACATAACATGAACCCCATGTCTGCTCCAAGTGGTCAATGTTGAAGCAATACTTGACCTATTTTGCATGTTGCATTAATTCTCTGCAAAATTCACTGTGAGACATTCTGTCAGCCATTTTGGCCGTCCTATTATTTGCATTGGTGCTTGCCAGGATATGTTCTTGAATTACTGCTTTAGGTATATCTAATGAGGTATTTGTAGTTTATTTTGTCAGTTATATGTTTATCACAATTTTGGATTATTTGACTTTGCAGAATCTCTTGTCAAAATCATTGTGGCAGTTAACCCTGCCTGTTAACTCTGGGCTCTACACAAGGCAAAGGTTTTGGTTGTACAAACCAGTTGATTCAAGCATTTCGCAAATGGACAGACAAACAGACATCAGACTTCACTAATACCGAACATTGCCAAATTTGGCAAATTAACAAATTTCACTCTAATTATTGCACTTACATCCTATAGTTAGGCGATACATCTAGCCTATAGCTCATTTGAAAAGGCCTAAACAATTGAATTAGCCTTTCATAGGCTGCTTTATTATATCTTGGATCTAATGAGGGATCTTTCCCCACAACCGTAAAAAAAAAAAAATCTCCAAAACGAGCTGGGCATGTTTATTCTATTCACCCTGAGTATAGTGATCATAAGCCCGGAACGGATCTGACTACGTGCTCCTGAAACTGAAACTGAAACGCCGAAACAATGACATTAAAACGGAGCAAGAAGTGAAGTGAGGCCCAGTCAGGTTTCAGCAGTTTACACCCTAGACCCACAGTGACTTGGACCGATGAGCGCTTCGCTCCCCGCTTTCGAATGCTATATTGCACTTTATGGGCTTTGATGTCATAAAAAACACAAATCCAAAGGGCGAGGGATTTGAGAGTTTCTGCATTGAATGGTGCCGCATTTTCTTCTGTACACTGAAACGCTTCATTCGCATTTATTTACAATTTTTAATCACTCAAATGCTTCTACATCGTCTTTATCGATGGCTTTTGTCACGTGTGAGACCGGGACCTCTCTGATTTCATAGACGTATGAAGTCAACCAGTCGACCATGGCTGACCATTATAAGACATTGATCTAAATGTAAACTTTTTTTTTTATTATTTCTCTATCAATCTTACTCTTGAGTGAAATAACCGACTCCTTGTGTGTTATCTTCTTCTTCCTTCACACTCAACCCAAAATGTATTTAATTATTGCAGTTTTTCTAACAAATATATTTGTGTTCCTCTTCCTCAGGTGGATTATTCCCCAGGGGGGCCGATCAGGAGTACAGTGCTTTCAGAGTCGCTATGGTCCAATTTGGAACCACAGACTTCAGACTTACGCCACACATTGACAATTTGGAGGTGGCCAATAGTTTTGCTGTGACTAACTGCTGTAAGTATTTTACATTTGGTTGTAAATTTACTTGATTAAGTGTCTATGCAGAGGGACAACTATCTGTGACTGATCACACTCAACCCATTCTACAGTAACGATCTTGTTGTCTGGTATGAACATTATTAAAGCCAATGCAGAGATTACTGTCCTGTTATTAATTGTCAGTGGTGTTGAATAGGTTGATGAAAATGTAACCATATATGCTGCACAGATGTACCACCTTTATATTCGTAACTTATATTCTTCATTTGTCAACTATGAAGAAATGTTCTTTGCAGCATCAATGCATACATTAGTTAACTTATTGCATGTGTTTGGAGCATGGGAGGCTATTTCTATCCTACACATTCTCAGATCTCTAAGTCATTTATCAATTGTGCATAAGATGTTCAAAGATTACAGATCAGAGAAGGACTCCAACCTTCAGCACCATAGACAGTGGTACATGATAATATACATCTACTGCTGTATTACATTGAGGATGACAGTAATAGCAGTTGTCCTTACTGGAAGTGCTGTATTCATCTGGCTGCTGGCTTATTCAGATCTACAAATGTTTCCAGGAGTATATTGGCTCGTACATTTACCTGAGTGAAACATAGTATTGTAACCTAGTATGCACATATTTTTTAGGAAGTGTACCAACAATTCTTGATTGGTACCAAAAATGCATTAATTTGTAAAAGACATTCCTTAGGCATCTCTGTTGCTCGGACACTATCCCAACTTCAGAAATACAGCGCAGACTCAAAAAATAATAATTGTATCAAATACCAACGCGGAAACCTTGCTTGCTTTACAGCAACATTGCTTTACAGCAACGTTAAAGAAAATACCTTGCTGTAAAGTCAAATATTACGTCGTGTTCTTCTCTGGGTAATCAAACCATCATACCCTTCTCTCTAAACATCCCTCACCAGGGTCACTCCTCATAAAGACTAATGCTCCTGAGGTGGGTTAAGAGGGTAAGCACTCTCACCTAGGCCTGGGCAATAAAACAATAAATTATTGTATCGTGATAGACTTTTGATCAATATCAATATAAAACATGTTCAATATATCGATAAGAGACTGGACCACCGAATCAAGCAGCTGGGTTTGTTACACAAACACGGTTCCATACTTACTTACAATATTTGAGTGTTTTTCATTGTTGTTTTTGACATTGGAGTATTAATCAATGAAGAACAGTGGAAGGCCATATTAAGTGTTAAACATGTGTTGAAATCAAGCATACTAATTCCTAGTTTTTTTAGGTCATTCAAATGATCAAGTTATCAATATCGATCAATATGATCACGTCATATGTTTTTCAGCCAGGCCTACTCTAAAGGCCTTTTTACACTGCCAAGCCGGTTCGGTCTCGGCTTGGCACGCCCGGCGATTCCACCTACTCATCTCAAGTTACCCGTGTTACCTGTGTAAAACCGAGGGGGTAAAATCTCCCGTTTGTCACGGCGCTGGCTTACTTGGTTCACTCGAGAAGGCGGGGCTGCGACACGGAGTCCAGACCTCATCATTTGCATACTCTCCAATGTTTTAATTTTTCTATGAATGAAGACACCAGCATGCAAGAATGAGTTCACGTCGTGAGTGTAGGCTACAAATGCGATTAACTATTTACAAGTGCAAAAAAGACAACATATTCTTTATTTTGCTTTATTTACCACTTGTTTTTCATCCCGACAAAAGGATGTCTAAGGACAGTTCCTCTGCGTCTCTCTCGTAGATCGCACCGTCCTTGAACGTCTTCGTTTAATGCGACTGCATCACCTTCTCTCACATGATCAGCAGCTCGCGGATTTCACTTTCTCTCTAGTTAGAACTACTCATTTTGATATCGCTGCTGTGTGTGGAGAAAGTGCAGCAACCACCTCTACCCAAGCCTCCCCCCCCCCCCCAAACCACAGAGCAGTTGCATTTACATCAGAATGAAACCCAATAAACTGCCAATGTGTGTAGGGTCCGGGAGGGTAAATTGGGGTGCTAGCTCAGGCAAGCAATTTACCTCGGGCAGTGTAAACACGCTGACCGTGCCGCGAAATAGCCGTCCATAAGACGGCATTTTTGGCAGCGTAAAAGCGCCTTGAATGAGTGAAGAGTGATGAATAGACAGGTCACTCTGAAGCAGGTATTTAGCTCAAAGATGCTTCCTAGCAGAGCTGAGGACCTATCTGATGCAGCGGCTGGCTGCGCGCCAGCAGCCACCTCGCTCTTCCCCATCCTTGTGGAACAGCAGGAGGAAGACACTCAAGCCATTAGCACAAAAGTTGTGCAATGTCAAGTTAAATTGGGCTTTAACTCCGTTGACCTGAGTGCTTCTCCTGAAACACAGAGTGATGGGCCCCCAGAGGCCCCCTGTCCGGCCCCTGCCCGTGTGCGATAGGTCAGCCGCAGAGGGCACTGCAGCGCGTCCAGAACACACAGCGCAGGCTCCGGCGGATCGGATGGGGTGTTGTGCGGTAAGAGCTCAATGAGAGACTTCAGTCAACAGCATTGGGAAAAAGCCTCCCAGGCATGCATCAGCACACACAGACTGGGTGGAGTTACTGTCCTGCTCCTGCACACTGGCTGGCTGGTGGGAGCTATTGACGGGATGCCGGCTCATATGTCTGTGTCCTTCTTGACATACGCTTTGAGATAAAAAACAACTCATCAATCACAGTGACAAGCACAGTGACACCTAAGGCCGGGTTGGGAGTTACACAACAACAGTATCGGACGATTGCTCTGACCTCAATCCACACGCTTTCAGGCCAACACATTTGCCTCTGCGTTGAGTCTGCTTCACCCGGATCTGTGCACTTTACTAACAGCTGTGAACTTAAAGCACATACTTTCATGTTCATGATACAAAACAAAAGGAATCTTCCCTACATACGATACAATTTAGTCATCTTGAAAAGGAAAACAAGATGGAACCATAAATACAAATAGTATTATATAGACATCAAGCCTGAGAAGGGAGAAAAACAGGCACACATCTCAGGTATTTAACAAGGGAATGCACAGCCCTATGCTGTACATTGCTGTGCAAACAACTAACTTCTCATAAATCAGATAGAGGTTGTTAAAGAATACTTACAACTTTTCACTATTTCCACCTTTTTTTCCCGTTTCATCATGTGCTCCGCCTTAACCCTGTTACCTTGTCTTTGCTAAACTTGTCTGTGTGTAAACACACCCAGTACACTGAGACCAGTGTCACTGGGCTACACTTTATAACACAGCCCTCTTTCATGCCATATTCCGGCTAACGTCTCTTAAACACTGCAGGTGTTCAGCTCAGGCAAAGGTCCGAAGTCGTCTGAAGTGTGCTTCTGAAAAAAACGGCCACTCAGGTTTTTGCAGCTTTCTTTTAGAAAACATCTGAGTAACGGAATGCTTAATAATTCTGCGTAATGATGTGCCCAATTTACTCGAGCAGGCTCAGTCTTTTAGTTTGAACACTGTTCATTCATATTTAATGAGGCATTGGCTTCTGTCGAATCGTGCTCAACCTATGGCTCTGAGGCTTAGTTTCTTATGATCTTGGTAATGAGGATCATCGTTTCATAATCGTATGGAATCTGACACACGTGTACACACACACACACACACGCAGGCACAGCTACACGCACTGTTTGTGTCAACACAAGCATCCCGGTCAACCTGCCTGGTTTTCCAGGGATTCTCCAGGATTTGACCCATCTCCTCCGTTGTCCTCCCTGTTTACATATTTTCTGCCTCCTGTATTGTTTACATTTCTTCTATTAAAAATAGAAAGGGTGGCAGTGCGTTAACGTTGACCGTTGGCATGACGATGCGTTTGCTGTTCCCCTCCAGTAAAGAAGGTGGCAGTAAGTCAAACATCCAATGTAACATCTGGCGACGCAAAGTCTGTCAATGAAACAAGACGAAGGGGAAGGAGAATCGCAGCCTGCAAGGGATTCAAAAAATGGATGAACGTGACGGCTCGGCCCCACGAAATGCGCGGTCGCGCAGTTGAAACGTGTGGCGTTGGGGGGCATCGCCCGGCGGTCGCTCTCGTTACCGCCTGTGGGTGTTTGCCACTTTGTTCGACGGAAGTGCTCAAAAACAGAAAATGGATTTCACCTCGAGTCCGCACGGTCCGCACGGTCCGCCAGTACTCAGTGTCGATGGTCCAATCACGTTGGTCGAACACCCACTGCGCTAAGCACTCATTTGCATGAAGTTAGCTGAAGTTCAACCTTTGGTCACTCACCTTCAATACAGAGCGACCGCCCAGCGAACGCAGCCTTCCCACAGCCCCTTGCCCCACGCATTATTGCGTCCCATACAAAGTGAATGGGACGCGTTGCCATACATGACGCCATGCTGAAGGGGGGGGGGGGCATCCTGTGAGAGGGATGAAGTACCTGTCTAAAAGGCTAAAGGATTGTGTAATTATCTAACCAAATGGAAGGAGGATTACCCATACTTAACAGAGAGCGTCATTGGTCAAAGCCATGCCTTTTGAAAAAAAATGACACGTCGGTTTTGGTGTATCACAAGCAGGAAAAAGTGATGTGAGCCAGCACGACAAAACCTGCACGGCATAAGTGTGCCCAAGAGGCCCAGAAACATGCCACGAAAATGGCTGCATTGAAAAAAAGACATAATAACCAAACCCCAATGCAGACAGTTATGAAACAGGGCGTTATCGACCCGGTATCTCACATGGCTATGATGTCTTGCAGATATAACTTTGAACTTTGACCTTCTCTTCTGTGTTCCCTGTCTTGTCTACTACCGCAGTACCTGACAATCTTTGGACATTACGTGTTCCCCAGCTAGAACTGCACAATGTGGATACTGTGCCAATCTCACAGAAGAGATTTACTGTCCATTTGAAAAAACTCCAGATGGCATTCTTCTTCATACCACTAGGAATGTGGATGATTATTACAGGAAAATCTGCCCACAGCACCAGCCCTTCTGGACTATCATGAAAAATAAATGCTCAAACGTCTAAAAGGTGGCTATCGTTCCTCATTTGTCCCTCGCTCCCTGTAGAAAACAAAAACTAATTAAGGTAGTCTCGACATTCTCCAGAGGATGTCAATGATTTAAAATCCTTTTTTTTGGTTGGTGCAAACTGTGCAGTGTCCGCATATCCGCAGAGGTCTCCCCACACACGTCTTACACGCGTGAATAGATACCTAGCGCTTTCATACATGAGAAGTATTTACCGCTAGTGCTCTCTGTGACGGCTGAGGAGACAGCTCAGCACAGCGGCTTGGGCTGACAAGCCCTCAGAGGCATGTAGCTAGGAGGCTCGATGGGGGTTTCTGCCCTACACCCCACCGCCCCCCCCCCCCCCCCCCCCGCCCCCCCCGCCCCCCCCCGGGGGGGGGCCGGGGGGGGGGCGGGGGGTGG
>JAOPUA010000121.1:2586735-2599312 GCA_027122455.1 Trisopterus luscus | reverse complement strand
TGTGTGTGTGTGTGTGTGTGTGTGTGTGTGTGTGTGTGTGTGTGTGTGTGTGTGTGTGTGTGTGTGTGTGTAGATCTGGCAGTGTGGTGGTCAGCTGCTGTTTGTGCCGTGTTCCCGTATCGGGCACATTTACAGACTCCCGGGCTGGCAGGGCAACCCCCCCCCTGCCCATGTGGGCTCCTCTCCTACGCTCAAGGTGATGACGCACATTTCACATTCAAATCCTTACAAATATTTTGTCCACACTTTTTTGTGAATGACTTGTCCATATTGAGTATCATAAAAAGCATTTGGTAAAACTGAATCCAATATTTTTTGTAATGGAACCTTTTTTTTAAAAGGCACCTGAAATGTATATCTTTGTGCGGTGCAAAAAGGAAATATATTCGGTTCCTCAATGCACCAGGTAAACTATTGTGAGGTGGGGGGACAAAAAAGGTCATGAGACATCAGAACAATGAACACGATGGACTATATGTTGTTACTATGGAGGAGTGGGCCGCGTTCGCTCCAGCTGGTAGTCACTATTATAATGCATTTACAGTGGTTAATCTATGTCTGATTTAAAACAAGGTGAAATTAAGTCATCAAAACTAACTAACTGTGGTGAAGAACAATGTTGAGAATTGTGAACATGATTAAATTATGATGACTCAAATTATTATGTTTTGCGATGCTACACATAGTGGAACGTTTGTCCATTATAATGTTATAAGCAGGGTCTAATTCTTGTTTGCCGTGGTTCTATCAAGGAAACCGTAGCATTTGTGGTTCAGACTATTTCACTAATCGTGAACATACCTTCTTATCATTACTAGAAGTAGTACTTCTCTTTCGTTTTACACTAACTATTAATGGCCTCTCTGTACAGAATTACGTGCGGGTGGTGGAGGTGTGGTGGGATGACTATAAGGACTACTTTTATGCAAGTCGTCCTGAAACCCTGAATCTAGCCTATGGAGACATCAGTGACCTGAAGCGCTTCAGGTAACGGATTATCTGTCTTTTTTCTAAATGATCCATGCATCTGTTCCTCTTTAAAGCATACAATAGTTCCAGGTGAATATATGCTTTGTATCTAGATTTAAAAAAAAACCGGAAGTGAATGGCACAAAACGCTCCCGATCTTGTTTAGCCCGTTTAAACAGGAGAGGAGAGGTCCTTGCTTGATGTACACAAGCTCCTTCATGTCCCCACAATATCAGAGAAGGTGCAGAGACGTAGTGCTTGGTGTACCAGTTTACATTGCCTTGGGTGACATTGTGGCTGGTGTGTAATGCAGGAATGGCAAGGAATCATAGAATTGATATAAAAACTGGCACAGTTGAGATGTTTCATAGAAATGTGCATATGACTTCACCCTAGATTAGACCAGCTATCTCTAGTCAATCTACGGTTATATACAAAACCTCCAGAAGGGCTTCGTTTCCATACCTTGAATAGTAGAAGTTCACTGTTCATTGTTGCACTGGCTTGTGTTTGATTCTGTAAAGGCCAAAGTCTAGACCCATCAACCCGTTTTGTAATTCAATGAGCTTTGGGTTGGGAGTGCGATTGATTTGAGCGATAACATTGGAATAGCTCCCTGGCCTAATGTAAATGACGCTTCACGGCCCACCTCTTGATGACCCAGTCTTGGTAACAGGGGAAATCATGGAGTAACCAAGAATTCAACATTATCTCTACAACCTCACCTTTGCTCAGTGTGTTATGAACATGGAACTGCTTTTTTTATAACCATAATCAACAATATTGTATAAACAAGATAAGGCGTAATTAAAGTGTACTCGTAAATGAACTTAGGATAAGTAGTAAGAGCAAAGGGAATTATTACACTAAATGTGTTTCTATTTTTTGTCAGAGAGGAGCACCGATGCAAGAGCTTCAAATGGTTCATGGAGGAAATTGCTTATGACATTCCAATGCATTATCCCCTGCCTCCAAAAAATGTGGAATGGGGTGAGGTATGTACACTACATTCAAATACATTGGTCCATCTGGTCGGTCACTTTACCCTCCTGGCATTCACCGGTCTCTGAGTACAGGGGTGAATGCACCTAGGATACACTGAGGACACATTCTTCAGACCACATTAGGAGGTGGTCTAATGGCCGCATTCCTTTAGCAGAAACATCCAAAAACTGCAATTTGCATTTGCTGGCTTTGTCCACGAGGATGGCCTATTTTTATATTTTTATATTTTTTGGTCTGTATTGGTCTGTATTGGTCTGTATTGGTCTGTATTGGTCTGTATTGGTCTGTATTGGTTTGTATTGGTCTGTATTGGTTTGTATTGGTTTGTATTGGTCTGTATTGGTCTGAGTTCTTCTTCTTTTCAGTCCAGGCAGCCTAGGCACTAGCATAGCTTACCTTCACGTTTGATATTTTCAAACTTCAATAACGTGTTGACTTGAATATAGATAAGGGCAGTGAGAGTTGATAATGGGTGGTCACTCCATGCTCTGTGACGCCATGCGGGAAACGGCGTACTTAAAGCCTTTGTGTTCGGATCACCCAAGACGCACCTTAAAGGTGCCATGACCTGCCCCCCCACCAGGTGAGGTGTGATTAGCCGTTACATGCCGGACACCAGCCCCTTAAGACATCACAGGTGGGCGTGTCCACCTAGATGTGTGACGGACAGATGAGCAACGTTTGCTGCAGTCCACTGGGTAGGCTGGTAGACTGATCTATACAGTCCACTGGGTAGGCTGGTAGACTGATCTATACAGTCCACTGGGTAGGCTGGTAGACTGATCTGTCCAGCACACATCTGGGTGGACACGCCCATTTTCTGCATGTGGAGCAGATTTCCAAAACGGCTTGTAACGGTTAATCACACCACACCTGGTGGCATGTCCTGGCACCTGTAGTGCCAGGTGTGAACAGGGCCAGAGACTATTTGAGCACACATCTTTATTTTTGCGAAACATTATCCATATAATTGCTGTTTTATGGATGTAGGGCCTTATCCGTATGTATTAAGGATTCTGATCATTTTTCTGCACTATACTGTATGACATACAACCAATAAACAAGCCAAATATAACTGAAAAAAAATGACCTACCCTAATATCATGTACGTTTGTGTGTATGTTATTTCATGGTATTTAAATGAAATGGTATGAAGAGCTCCTGTGTTTTTGCAGATCAGAGGTTTTGAAACCAGCTACTGTATCGACAGTATGGGTCACACTAATGGAGGCACCCTGGAGATTGGGCCTTGTCACAGGATGGGAGGAAACCAGGTGAAGCCTTAGCATGCATAAGTGGTATTGCATTCCCTTGTGCAGGAATTACTTTGTCACACACTTCAGGGCCACTGTAATAAAGAGATGATTGTTGACGACCCTATTATATTTGCACAGCATTCTTCTAATTTTCCCAACTGTGTAGAATGTCTACAATTAATCATGTTCAAATTTTGTGTTTTGTTTTTGTTCAATTATAGCTGTTTCGCATTAATGAGGCAAATCAACTGATGCAGTATGACCAGTGCTTAACCAGGGGCACTGACAATTCAGCTGTTATCATCACCCATTGTGACATGAATCAAAACACAGAATGGAAATACTTTAAGGTACATGTGAAACACTCATACACACATGGCACAATATTATTGTTTTATATAAATCACTTTCAGAAAATAATTGGATTAAAAAATAATTAAGGTCAGTGAAATATTAGGCAGTTGCATGTAACTATATACTGACGGAAGACATGGTCTCTGGAACAGAAAGGCTAGTTTTCCTATTAAATGCATAACTGCCACTCGTTAAAAAAGCCAATTCTATAAAGTTGTTTTGAAATGTGTCTTTGTTTATCTTTGCTGTTGAGTAACCCACAATAACTTATATTTTCTCACTCTGATTTTAATCACCGATCTTCACCAATTCAGGACCTTCACAGGTTCACTCATATACCTACAGGTAGTGTGTGTGTGTGTGTGTGTGTGTGTCTGTATTCCTACATACCCGGTTAATGTTTGGACCTGTTTTACCTGTTACATTAAAGCAGTATAGTACCTGTCTGTGCTGGATGTGCACATAATGTTGGTTAAAACTTTTTTCAGTTGGTTCAAAACATGCCTTTTACTTGTACAAGACCTGTGTGTTTGTGTTTTAACATGCCTCCCTGTTTTCGACAGGTAAATGTTTGGACCGCTCTGATCTTCTCCACAAACTCTTCATAGCAGATTGTGACAATAGCAAGACCACTCAAAAATGGGAGATGAACAACATAGTTGCCGTATGATAACCGGATAGGGAATACTCATGAATACTATCCGAAGAAACAAGGTGGTTGGTTGAAGACCGTCTTCATCAGTCAATTTGTGTATTGGATATGCATTGCATTACGATGGACATTGCTATGCATCCATGCACACTATCGTTTGACAGTGTGATGCTTCCGGATCAAAACAATGACTGAAACTGCCAATGGTTCTTTTAAAAAAATGTACAAACTGATGAAACATTGGCCT
Source organism: Trisopterus luscus (assembly GCA_027122455.1). Classification (NCBI taxonomy): domain Eukaryota; kingdom Metazoa; phylum Chordata; class Actinopteri; order Gadiformes; family Gadidae; genus Trisopterus; species Trisopterus luscus. The sequence continues at coordinate 2,594,829 of JAOPUA010000121.1, read as the reverse complement.
GCATCGCAGTCCACACCAACAGCATATTTGACACTGACTCACCGTCTGTCGGTTGCCCTCTTAAATAGTGTTTGGACTAAATATTTGTATTGATTGATTGGTGACACACCTTTTCCAGATTCTTATCGCAAAGGTCTACTTACACCTGTTTGTTAACCTGCAACTCTCACTCTCCATATTTTAGACTTTTTTTTTTTTACCTTGTTTGTCTAAAATAGTTAAATTATTTATATCCCATGACATCATTGGAAATTCTTTATCCATACAGTCAATAACAAGTAATCAGGATTAAATCCACATTTGGCTAACTGACTTCTTCCATATGCACTGCTGAACAAGAAAAATTGTGCTGTTGTAAATGGTCCAAACTGACGTATTGATGCATAAGTGTTATCCATATTTGAACATGACATGATAGAGCTTGCATTGTTATATACAGATGATCCTGTGATCAGTTTGTCCTTTCTTAGTCAATTTTCGGGCTATAGAATATTTCCCAATGCAAGTTAATACTGTCCTGTGAAGTCTCTGCCAAACTTTACTTGAAAAATGTAAAATCTTGAAATGATTTGGATGCTATAACTGTCCAGTGGCCCATGATGCCAGTGGGAATATGTGACCAGTGGATGGCCGTTACTCTAATGACAAGAGTGCCCCAAACCATACATGTTTAACTGAACAAACATCTTGAATCATATTTTCTCAGTTGGAAATAAGTGCTGAAGTTGTATCTGGCTAGCGCACTAAATTACTTTTTAGATGACTGGACCAGCTGCTCAAGGATCGTTTGCTCTAGTGTTGATCTATAAAGTAGCTATGCAAGTTGCTTTTTCACTGCTTGACATGTCAATTTATTGAATAAAACATCCAGAGGGATATGGGTTATTATAGTTGGGTGGTGAAGGGTTTTGAAGTGCAAATGAGACGCAAGGTGTTTGTCAGACTGTGGTCAGGGGTTGAGGGGGGTGAAATTAATATCATGTATGCAATCATTACAAGATAACCATGGAAGTATAAATTTGTGTCTATAGATTCAGCATTTTATGTGAAGGTTGTAAATATATTTTACATTTTTATTTAATCGTATGATGGGGAAATCGAGAAATAAAACTTGTTATAGGGAGAAATTGTGTTTTTGTTGGCTGTGCAAAGTTTATGCTTGTAAATCAAAACATCAAGCATTTTAACAGTTTAGAAACTATCAATACAGTGTTCAATTGATCTTTTAAACGGGTCTCAAAAGATAGGAGAGGAATAAAGCGAGGAGAGCAGTCCCTGTAGAGTAGAGCAGTCCCTGTAGAGTAGAGCATGGCCCAGCCTGTGGGCCATTGAACAGAGAACAAGTGTAGCAGACGGTTTAAAAAAAAGCTTCACAAATCAATTTTGGTTTCGTATTACGTTTTCAAACCCCTTTTTATGGCGAATGTTGTATTCTTTCTGGATGACTTGCATTAATTCCATCGTCTCATTTGCTGCTCTATGATGAAACTGAAAAAGGAAAAAGCACTTTTGTCTGGCGCGTTGGTTTTGTTTTTAAATAACCACAAAGGGGTTTTCGCGCCGTCGGTTTAAAACTCTCCTTCGACCAATCACACCCGAGAGACGCCGTAGGAAGGTGCTGCTGAGAAGGGTTTGCCGTCGACCAATGGGATCACCGCTGTGGTTCTGGGGCCTGTATTTAAATTTAAACAGGCGGGGTTGACCAATCAGTTGCCTAGGGGTGGTGTCACGAGCCGCTCCATTCAAGTTAGGTAGACGCTGCAGTCGCTGACAAAACAGTGGGAAGTTAACTCCGACATTCACTTGCTGAAAGTTTGAGACGACTAACTGGTAAGTAACCTCCCGTATTTATTTATTTTGAAGAATTCCTGGCCTTTGTTTATTTTTCAATCTTTGCAGAACGTATTTATAGACATGGAGATGAACACAACTTTGTGACTGGCCACTAAACCAGTGAACATATTTCGACTATTTGGTAACCTTTTAAAGCTGGCCGTTGTTTTCCACTTTCCTGGCAGTTAAAACAACCGCGTGGAACTAGAGAAACCACCCTCAGTCTTATCCCGATCAGTATTCCTTAAATCCTGAGCGAAAAGCGGGTTTTCTACCGCGTCCGGACGGACGGCGCTTCGGTCTCGACGTCGCTGTGCTCTCGTCGGTCGGTGGACTCGTGCGCGTCGCCCAGCGCGAGCGCCATTTGATCTGCTAGCTTAGCGGTTAGCCTGGCGGCGCTAGCCTAGCGGCTAGCCCGGCGGCCCGCGGCCTCCGCCCGCCCGCCCGGCCTCCCGCCCGCGCCCCGCCGGCCACAGCACAGCACGGCGGGGCGGTTAGTAATCCCGCCGTTGGCGTCGATCCGAAATCAGCGCCGTTTAACACGGTGTTATCATCTCGAGGTGGCCCTTTTGTACTTGGGGCGGGAAGAGACAAAATGGAGTCCCGTCTCTTCGCCCCTTTAGAAAATCGGAAATCCGATTACAGATTAAACCGCGGAGCGCGCGGGGCTCAGGGCGGCGGACGGGCCGTCTGAAGGCCGACGCGGTGTGTGTGTGTGTAACAATGGGGCTCCTTTCTTTAATGCAACTATTTCATTTTTTTTTCTTTCTCTCAGAACGCGACCAACCATGAAAAAAGACCCGAACAAGCCCAGAGGGAAGACTTCTTCATACGCGTACTTTGTTTCGAAATGTCGCGAGGAGCATAAAAAGAACCACCCTGGGACCTCCGTGGGCTTCTCAGAGTTCTCCAAAAGGTGTTCGGAGAGATGGAAGGTGAGGCGCGCTCTGGCTTTGTTGTGGCGTCGCTCAAACCAAAATCACTTTTGTTTGGTTTTTAACGTTTTTTGCGTAATGTCTCGTTTCTCAGACCATGTCCGCCAAGGAGAAGGTGAGGTTTGAGGATATGGCCAAGACTGATAAAGTGCGCTACGACCGGGAGATGAAGACCTACACCCCCCCTAAAGGAGCCAAGTTGGGGAAGAAAAAGAAGGATCCCAACGCCCCAAAGAGGCCACCGTAAGTTCTCAAACAGGACATGAGTGATTACCAGTGTTACTGCTATTTCATCACACTAATTTGAACCTTTTTGTCGTCAGCTCTGCGTTCTTCGTCTTCTGTGCTGAGCACCGCCCAGCCATCAAGGGTGATCACCCTGGAATATCCATTGGTGACATCGCCAAGAAGCTAGGTGAACTTTGGTCCAAGCAGAGCCCCAAGGACAAGATCCCCTTTGAGGCAAAGGCGGCCAAGTTCAAGGAGAAATACGAAAAGGTGAATGTGGTCCCCCCCCCCCTCGCTTCATAATGTTATTACACCTCCAGCGGGAACTGCTTTTCCAACCAGTGTTTGTCTCCTCAGGATGTGGCTGCGTACCGTGCTACGAGTGGGCCCACCAAAAGTGATGCCGGGAAGAAGTCTGGACCCGGCCGGCCAACCGCCAAGAAGGCTGCACAAGTGGAGGATGATGACGATGATGATGATGATGACGACGAGGATGACGATGATGATGATGACGACGACGACGAAGATGACTAAATGATGTGGGGTCGGGTAATTTACAAAACAAGGATGTGAAACCGGCAATGTTTTGAAAATGTTTATTTTGTAATGCTCTCAGCTGTTTTTGTTTGGCCTGACGTCATGTTTTTGTTAAGTTACCGACACTTGAGTAACTTGATTCAGGGAAAACTTTCTGTTGTTGTTGGAGTTCCCCCAATAGTTTCAAATCACCCTCTATTTAAAAGATGGTTGTTGGTCAGCTATGCCATTTGTACTTCGATGAGGCACAGTTACTGACTTTGGAAGATACTTTTTTTTAAGGTGTGTTCCTCTAAAAGCACTGCTAAACATTTATCTAATGGTGGTGTGTGTTCATCCTCTCACTGCGGTTTTACTACCAGGATCCTTCTGTAGTTGACTTTAAAGTGTATCTTTTTTTTAATGCGGAGCTTTGCATTATGTAGGGTTTTTGTAATAAAATTTTGTATAAACATTAGCCGTGTGTCAAAATTGAGTTGGTCTGGGTCTTTACAATGTCCTTTAAAATGGGTTGCAATGATCTTGCAAATGTTAACCTAGCCTCAAGGGTTCTCTCTCACTTCCTTAAGCTTGTTATGGCTGCAATAGTTCCCTGATACCACCCTCTAGCTTTTACCCTTCACACCAAAGAATACTTGGAATAAACGTTTAATTGTAACACAATACATTCAATTGTAAGCACAGTCGGTACATTTTGATTTTCTAAAATCCCATAGTGTTTGGACCTCAGTATTAATTCTGTTTTGGCTGCTATCCCAGAATAAGCGCACTTCGCACCCCCACCCAAAAAATAATGGTCAAATCATGCGTTTCGTTCCTACGAATACGAACGTTCAGGTAGTTCTGCAGCATTATCGAACTCTACATCCTGTGCTTAAAAAAGAAACGGGTCATCTGACAATCTGAAGTTAATGTTTCATTTACCAATTAAGACATTTTTGTTTAATCAATTTCTATACCACCACTTGCAATGTGATTTTTGTGTAACCCAAGCGATACCATATTATAGAAAATGTGTAATTGCATTTTAGCACCATCAGGTGTCAGTGCAGTGTCATTCACGATTCAGTCAATTCGCCAGGCTACGTGACAGCGCGTCCCTTGATTAGTTCCTGCGTCACAAGACACGCCTTTCATTTTTATTCTATCCTATGCATGAGTTAATATTGGCACAAAGAGGTTTTATAAATGAAAAGTTAACATTGAGACCATATACCATAGGGGTGCGTATGTCTAGTAACGGGGCGTTGCGAGACAAAAAGCTCATAACTCAAATCAAACGATTGTTTCTTGAAAGCCTGCTGACTTTTTTTAAATCTATGTATACATACATTGAATACATCTCAAGTCATACCCTGCATATGCAGATAAAACCAGACTCAAGAATTGAACTATTGCTTATTTTCATTCTTCTGCATTCCACAATAATAAATAGATTCAGGTTCATTCATTTCAGAACAAAGAACATTTTAAAATAAACAATTTAAGAGGGCCTTCCATGTCTAACAACAACGTAAAATCTGAGTTTGGTTTTATTTTTTGAGCATTAGGCACCACTGTCCATTTTTAATTATGCCAAGTGTGTGCCATCACTCACTCATCAGAGTCAACGTACAAAGGTCTTCCTTCCCAATCAAAAACACAGAACAACGGTGATGCCTGTGTTTTCCCATTGTGACCTTCAACAGGTCTGGAGCCTTCTCATCCCACTGAAGGGCCTTCACCACTGCAGTGGTCAACTCGGGTGGTCCAGAGAGATCTGAGTGACCTGGGTATAGGTTGAAAAAATCTCCTTTATCCAGCATTTGAATACTTGTTGCCTATCTTTTATTTGAAGTATTTCCAATAAAAGAAGCCCAGATAGTGTTTGGCCACTAAATTTTCCTCATATTTTAGATCAATATTGTAATGACGTGCTCCACAGAGAAAGCTCAGATCCACAGGCCTGAACACCTCTTAGAATTTGGACATTAAGTGATGAGAAACAGATCAGTATTCGGCCACCATCCTGGAAAGGCAAGCTAGAAACGGTTTTCTTTTCAGTTTATCTGCATCACTCCATGGCCCACAGATAGAGGCCACTATAAGCCTCCGTGTGTTTCTGCTTCAGCCTTGTCTGATAGTGGCGCATGGAACCGGGATCGGATTCCCTTGCTGTTTCATCCAGGCCTACAGCCTTCTCAACTGGGCGCATTCAGAGCGTCACACACAGCTCAATATCATTCTACAGCTTTGGTCTAATCAACTGTTTAGTGTGTTTCCAAATATTTGTGTGCAGGTTAAACACAGAAAAGTCTTGAACATTATCAACAGGTATGCTGTGGAGAATCTACTTTGTTTGTCATAGAGTTTTGGATGCTGATAGAGACATTCTCTGAGATGGCATTTACAGACAGTAACTGGCCTGAGCAGCGGGTCTTTGAGAGCTCAAGTTCAGATTGAAAGTCTTTGAATTTGTAATGGTTTATAAGTGAAACACAAAAAATGAGTACACAGTCTGCAACAGGTCCAATAAAGCCCTGGTATCTGGGCGTTCTGGGCAGGTGTTTGGTGGATGGCATAGCAGTGCACACACTGGGCCTGGGGTTGATTTACGTTAAATCTGTCCGGGGCACCTGGGCCCCCTCCAACGGCCCCCCTCATTATGCTGCATCATCATCAGCCTGTGCAACTCACCCAGGAGTCAAGAACCGTAATGAGCCTGCATGCATTCTGCATACGATTATTTAAATTCTGGCACAGCTAGCAAACACCCAGTGATAACAGACAGATATAGCCAACTGCTCAGTGTTTCAATCCCGCTTCTACTGCCATCATTGAAAACATTATTGCATCTTGCAGACAAAGGGGATAAATATGTGTGTGCTGTGGCAGTGTATGAGTGCAGAAACAGATCAATCGGTTTTAGGAGTTTCATACACAAGAAGGTTTCCGTAATTCTTGCAGGTGATTCGCTCTTTGAGTAGCCAGTGAAGGAACAGTTTTGTTTTGCTTAGAATTGTGTGTCAGTGAGTACTGGTTCTGGTCGTCTCTGAGAGCACAGCAGTGAGCTCAGGATCCAACAAGGCAGTAACACTCTGAGAGACTCGGAGAGATTCAAAGTTTATTCAGATAAATAAAACATATATACAATATCATGCCCCTGCATGAAGAATCTATAGAGTTATCTGCATTGCTGTTATCTGCATTAGATAGATGTCTTAGCCAGGCGTGACTCATCCACTCACAGCACGCTGGGATGCAGCAGTTTAGCAAACCTGCTAGCAACATGATAGTTTAGGTTGCAGAGTCTAGAACAGTGTGTAACATGTGTGTTAGCTGAACCAGTTTACCAGGATGATGTAGCGCGTAATGCTCACACTGATAGTCCTCAGTGTTTTGGCACTCACAGTGATCGTGAAACGGTCGTTGGCAGTGCCAAAACACTGGAGTCTTACACTGCACCCATAGCTACGTATATGTACTGTGATGCTGCCTCACCAACCCCTTCAGAGCTGAGCGTTAACCGGACCCCCAGGGGGCTGCCAAAACGATACACGATGCATATTTGTTCATGCTTTTGTTAAGGCAGTTACTAAATGAGTAGCAGTATACATTTCCTCTATGTACTTTTTTCCTTCTAATTCACTATTCTGTCTGTTCTAGCGTGTTGCAGTGACTGACTGGATGCCTGGACTCTCCTCATGGTTAACCGGCCAGCCCCCCATCATTCATTTTTATGTTTTGCCTGTATCTACATATGTCTATTGTGGCCCCCTCTGCCCTCCTGACCGTCTCTGGAAGGAGGGATCCCCCACTCTGCGTTTCTTCCCATGATTTCTTCCTTGCTGATTAAGGGAGTTTTTTCTGCCGGTGTGGGGGCTGGGGTCAGGGGGAAGTCATAAATACTTGGCCTGTTAAGCCCTTTGAGACTGTAATGCTGATTAAGGCCTATACAAATACAATTTTATTGAAAATTGTATTTAATTGCTAACAGTTAAGACTGAATGATTGTAGACACATACACAGAAAAGTAGCACACAGTTAAAATAAGGATACATAGGTACATAGATTATACATGCCTGACACAACAACTAACAACTAACACACATGGGACACATATGCTCAGTGTCTGAGACAGAAGCAGAGAAAGCGTGAACAAGGACATTGATTACATTGTGTTACATGTGTATAGCAAAGCAAAGCAAAAGCTCTCCACAATTTCTCCATTTTCTGCTAAAAGGCTAATCTACAAAAGAGTTGTCCCTCCCTAAGAAGGGCAGGGTACAAAATAATAATTCAATGTCTTTGGTATAGCAATACCTCTGGGGTAGCTCTGGTCAGAGCCACAGAGAGCTCTTATAGCTCTGTCAGAACCACAGAGAGCTCTTATAGCTCTGTCAGAGCCACAGAGAGCTCTGATAGCTCTGGTCAGAGCCACAGAGAGCTCTTATAGCTCTGGTCAGAGCCACAGAGAGCTCTTATAGCTCTGTCAGAACCACAACTAGCTCTTATAGCTCTGGTCTGCCTGAATAGACATAGGTCGTTGTCACTTGTTCACATCTACACTGAATCCAGATCC
>JAOPUA010000121.1:2013701-2029793 GCA_027122455.1 Trisopterus luscus | reverse complement strand
ATTAATGACACATTTAAGTAATTATTTAATGGTGTATTTATTTATTTAATTGTGTCACATTTAGTCCTCCATATATATCAACCAGGAGGGAGGTAATGCAAAACAGGGAATAGTGTACGCTTTGTTAAATACACTTTCATTCAGCATTGAACAATATCAATGTGTATATAAACGTGTTTTTTATTAATGTGTATGAATGTGCGTATTAATTTGTTTTTTATTTTTATATATAGCAAGAAGCAAAGAATATATAGCGAGAAGCAAGGAACAACATTTGTATTTACTATAGGCTATACATTTTTTTTGTAAAAAACTATTTTGTTCCTTGCTTCTTTGATCAATGTGCTAACTGGACCGGTGACGGCATCGCTATGGCAGTTAGTGAATAGATAAAGATAACTAGCACACAACTAACACACACACCCACACACACACACACGCACACACACGCGCTCGCGATGTTTGAGTTGCAATTATTCCCCAGCAGTCTTCAGCACTTTCTATCACAGAAACCCCGTTTTATATGTTGAACTATTGTTGTATTATTCGTCACGGTTCTGCTTTGAATTCTGTTTTGTAGTTTTTTGTCCCATTGAGTTGCCTGTGCGTGTACCAGTTGTAATTGTACACGTTGGGCAGCAGGGGGCAGCTCTGAAACACATAGTCTATAAAGTGGCTTTAGGGATAGTGGGCCATAAAGCGTAATATTACACATAGAATATCTCACATGTAAACCAAAGTAACGAATTTTTACGGATCAACTGTGATATTCCCTTTCTTTTCTGCTGTGATCTTTTGTCTGCACATATTATTTAAATGTATTCATATGGGTTTAGTTTCAGATACAACGATGAAGACAATTGCCTTTTACTCGGTTGTGGCTGAAACACGTCCAATATTAGGGAATCACAATAAACAAATAGCATATGGGCATTGCTCGGATGCCAGGAAAATAGGCTATAGCTTCCTTGGAATGTCCTACTAATTCTGCGTTGATGTGTGACATATGTTTACAATGAACTATAGGCCTATTTCTGCAAAGTTATGTACATGTGGCTTTGACGTGCCCCCACCCCCCTTGTGACTGAAACACAGATATAAAAACAGCGTTCTCTAAAAATGTACCTACTGTGTAGGAACATAAACGCGTCCGTCAGTGTTGTGTTTCGATGCCGCTTGAGGGAACGGATGAATGAAGGATAAAGGCTTATTAAACATGCACGAAACTCCATTTCGGACTTTACCTTACACCGAATCTCGTAGTCTGACTACCTAGTGCACGAAAACACTGCAGTGTAAATATACTATCCCCTCTTTAGTCCACTTCTGACGAAACAGTCGTCAGTAAAACACTTACATTAGCGTTGACTATTTGACAGATATTGATTCATAATGGACTGGCTTCATTTTTTTTGCAGTGCTGGACATATGCACCGCATGGAGACATAGCCTTTATAGTAATTGCATTTGCAATATTAATTCAAGTAATTGACTTGATTCGATATACTGAACAAATATGAAAGTGTTTAAAATCAGATGGAATATTCAACATTTAATAACATTAACATTTCAACACGCTATTTTACTTTATATGAATCTATTTTTGCTGTACTCAGCTAGCACACAGTAACAACGGTAAGGTGATATATAACATGGCTCACTGTTTGTGTTCTGGTCGTACTTATTGTTAGGTTGAGGTCTACCAGGGCTTTAAACAGCTCGCCGATCTGCTGTGTGAGTCCACTCCGGGTTTTTCTAAACGCCGTTAACCACCTTATCCGTAGCGCCGTGTGTGTTTCTGTGAGAGAAGCCGACTCTTGTTTACAGCAGTGATTCTACGAGTGGACACCGACAAGCCTACATAAGGCAAGTCGTTGGATTTCTGCTTGTACTTTGTGCTAAGGGAGTGTTTTAAGGAAAAAAATAACAATAACCAACTCTGGACGGCTTCTTGGATATAGGAAAATCTTCCTCCAGTCTGGCGAACACATCATCTGTTGGGAGATCCATTCTCTTGCGTGGCACAATCATTTTTTTTTCAGCTGCAAATTCGGCGGACTGCATTTACTGCAAGGATAAGACCACGGCGCCCCTCCATGGATTAGCCCAAAGGTTTTCATTCATTTTGTTTTTTTTATTCCGGACACCGCTCTGCGTATTTCAACGTGTTTTTCCATTAAACTAACGTGTTTTCCCCGTAGACCCATTTGCTCGGAAACAGTGAGCGGCAGTGAGGGAATATTCTGGTGTGCTCACAAACATCGCCCTTTTACCACCAGGGCCGCATTCTGCTGTGCTTCAAGAGATGGAGACCGAGGATGTGGATTACCATCTTGGATCGAGTCAAATCTGTGGCTTGTGTGCCCCACCGGCAGACGTCGAATTGTTGTGTGCTGGGCAACAATAACAAACTGGTCTAGTCGATTTGTTCTCGTTAATTTCAACCCAAAGGAATTGGGTATATTGGATGCTACTTAAGGATTTGAAGGGCTGTAGTCTCCTCAGACCTGTTAGGGCTCGATCACACGTTGCTCTTATTTTTTTTAAGGCTATACACGCCTATGTACTGAATGTTTCAACAGACTTCACGTCGTCGCTCGAGTGATTTAATTTTCTTTTGGAGCAGTGGCGATTAAATGAAAGAACCAGGAATGAGATCTCAAAGACGGAGGAGCAGCACGACCTTGTTTTGGGGTCTGATGCTGTCTGTCTTGACTCTGCTCTGCGTTCGGCCAAGCTGTGGAGAGAGTGAGTATTCGGATCTGTTGTGTTCGGCTGATGTATGTGGGGTACATTGATAACCAATGATTAACTTTGACACAGCCCATGCACGACAGTGTTTGTATGGAGGAGGAGGTGGTGGAGGTGGATAGTGCTGGTGTGTTGACGTCAATTATTGAATGCAACATTTGTTTCCAATATCAAGGATGGCATTCCATTAAAGTAAATCATTGCGTTAAATGAGGTGTTTCTTTTTGAATATACAATTGTTGAATTACCTACAATATAGGCTCTTTTTGGAAAGTGACATTATCCCGACTATTGCAATGTTTTGAGTAGCCTGTATCATGGGTGTTGGGTTTGTTGACGTTTCATATGTTGTCTATTTCTGCTGCTGCATAAATGCATTGCACAAAACAATATCTCTTAGTTTTCTGCAGACACATTGGCTTTTTCAGATGTATGTTCTAGTTCCTGGAGCAGTGGTGAAGGTTACTACGGCCATGTGGCCATTTTGCATTTCAGTGTGTCTGCGCATGAACACGGAATATCCTAAATGTGCTCTTAGTCGAAGATGGTTTGATTCAATATTAAAGGAATCCAGCCCTAAAACAGCGCACACATTTAAAGTGTTAACTACAAAGGCAAACGGCACACGCACTTGAATTCAATAATCAACTCGCATGTTTTTTCATCAACACATGTCAATAAAATATATTCGGCTACACGTCGCAAAATCTGCCTACTACAGACCATGTATTATTGTATTTTCATGCGTCTTTCTTTTTCGTTTATTCAACCGATGGCATGGCCTTCTGCTCGCTGTGTTTTGACTGAGGCACGTTAAAGCCTTTATCTTCTATACTAAATTATCTGATATATCTTACCTTATACCTTACCTGTGGTAAGATATATCGCACCATGTCTCTGCAGTTCAACGTAGATCTATTTGTTCTCTTGCTCACATATTTGCAGCTGAATTTGCATCGTTTCTAGATCAGGTTCAATTCATATTGTTATCTTTTATGTTAATGTTTACGAAAGAAGTAGTTTGAATGACTGGGTTGGTAATTTTTTACGTTTTATTTATGTTTTACGGGCCATTGTTATTTGTTTGCAATTGCAATAGAATGAGCTTTTTTCTTTTAGAACGTTGTAACATCTAAAATGTTATTTTTAAAATATATGTGACGTTATTAAAATATAAATACACCATAGGCCTTTATTAAAGTTCAAATAAATCCCACATTTATAATTTTCTTTTATTTGAGTGCTCAAAACAAGTTCTTATTTTAAAACAAACTCCTTGAGGTGATGGGTGGTGTTCACACAATGTCCAATAAGAATGCAATGTCAATATCTATTTTGATCGCCTACTTTTGGTTCAGTCAATCATTGCCCATGAAAGTCCACAAACCACAGTCGTTGACAGGTGTACACAATAAAGCGGCATCTACTGAAAAAGAGAAATTATCTTTTGAGCATAGTGTTTCTTGTTGATATAGCCTACTTTGACGTGGGAATGAGGTATGACGGTAAACCATGACTAGCATGAAAACATCCTTAAGAACAATCAATTGGAAAGGGAAAGAAAAACAAAATGTGAACTACGATAACCTGACCAGAGAAATATGCAGTTTGTCTCTGTGTCCAACTGAGCTTCGACACAGATTGAATGTATGAGTGTAGGTGTTACTATTAAGCTTCAAGTGTCTTTGGTCTGCTGACTCCCAGAGGGAACGCCCCGAATAGTGACTCACCACTGGAGCATCTTTTTTGAATGACACTTCACAACCTGTGGCCAATCTCTTTGGTTATATCTAATGGCAAACATTGAGAACTTAAAACCTTACTCTAATCCCTCCATCTTTGTATGCCATGTCTCAGGTGACACGCCATAGGTTTTAAAGGCAGGGTTGCAATTCATTCTCTTGATCTGCTGAATTCTGGTCAGAGCATCAGATATTGAGGATACAACGAGGCCTCCATTAAGGAGCACTTAATCTTTCCACCAGTAAAATGTAATTAAACTCCCCTTTTAACTCGTACCACAGTAAACTTTCCAAGCTGTGGCTTTCAAGTACACAGCAAACAAGTCTTCAGGACTCTCATAGAAAAAGAGGGAGGTAGAGAGAGAGAGAGAGAGAGAGAGGGACAGATAGAAAGAGAGAGAGACTGACTTGGTGTTTGGAAATAGAATGTGCAAAAATACACTCGTTGGGGAAACAGACATGGTTTTGTTAAGTGGAAGAGTAGTGAGTTTGTGAAGCGTTTTATTGGCTTTTGCATTTCACATGGCCAGGTTCTCTACAGCGTGGATGGTTTGGACTCATGCTTCTTCTTACTTTGGATCATCAGTCTCCGCGATTACGTTCAAACAGCCCTCCTTAAATAGATGTGTTGGCAGCGACATCTGTGCTGGCGACGTACAAGAGCAGAGGCACCTTTTGCAAGACTCCCAGTGGACCTCAGGTTGTTTCACTTCTTTATCGTGATCGCTCCTGCAAAACCTGAATGGCTCCAGCATGGTTGCACACATTTTTTCCAAAGTGTTTTTGGTCTGTTATTTATGAAATATTTAAGGCGACCCTGGTTAAAACAGCTCTTGGACTCTCTTTCTCTGGCATCTTGGCTGCATGTTTGTATTGTTTGTGTGTATGTTGGCAGCTCATTCTACATGGTACGTTGTCTCACAGTTGGGGGCAACTATTTTCAAATTCCAGCAGATCTAGTGCTAGGCTCTGCCATGTCCAGCATTGTGTGCTTGCTTCTGCTCTGATGACAACACTGGCATCACAAGCACACTGAGAGAAATGGTTGAATACATAATATTATCAACGTGAGTGCTTATTGAGGTCATCAAGGACTCACTCACTCATTGTTTGTGCTCCAATACACGTGTTAACAAAAGGGAGAATGTTTGGCAGCCTAACGAGCAGTGAGAAAATCGACCAGAACCAGTCTTTGGATTTGGGGTCAAAGGGGTTGTGGCGTATACTGTCAAACGATGAGGACGTCGTGACAGATTTAATTTTCACTACGGTTCAACCCTGTGTGTGTGTGTGTGTGTGTGTGTGTGTGTGTGTGTGAGAATTATCTCGGGAGGAGTTCCTAAAAACCTGCTTCTGCTTGGCTGCTGATTTTATCACCAGTTTGTTCTGGTGGTTGTAATGTCATTGCATTGATAAAGATAAAGACATAATGGACTGCCTGTTTTGACGTTGCCATGTGAGACCTGCCCTTGCTACCAACGAGACAAAGGAGATATTGTCGCAAAAGAGATGACCAACAATGAAGTATTACTCCTGATCTGTACGTTAAAGGTGTAGTACGTACCCTTCGTTTGGTAATCTTTTGGTTCCCTAAATAGCTTATTCTAATGAGATTGCTTATAAACAAATCATGTGGAGCAACCAATTGGGGAAGACACAGCAGAGCACTGAACCACGGATGTGCGGAAGAACCATTGAAGTGACTGGCACTAGTTCACCAGGCAAAGAGACCGCGAGACAAGACCTCTCCCATCCCCCTCCGGCTGCAGCAGCTTACTCTGCCCAACCAGAAGGAGTTAAAGGGGTACACGAGAAATCTGGAAATTAACCACGGGGAAATTTTGGTCACACCCCTTTCTCTCAGTATCACCATGTCCTTTGTCACCGTATCGTTCATCTGTGTACATCAATTTGAAAACATCAGATGAATTGTAAAATGCCTCTTCTCCTTCTCATTCGATTTTTTACCACCAGTCCCTGGACATCTAATAGCTCAAAAATCTTTACCAAATAATAATAACATGCTGGTAATCAGGTAATATACTCCAGTTAGGATAAATCATTGTCCCTTTTCTGGTGATGAGGGTGTGGTATTGTGTTTGCATGCTGTTATCTTGAATATCACTGGTGCTGCGGTGCAACTTCTTCCAAACTGTGCAGTTGGTCTTGTTTCCAGTGATAGCACCAAGATCAGCGCTGCACACGGCCACTCTATAACCTCCAGCACTGCTCCAAACCTTCATTACCACCCATCATATTGAACAGAACAGAAGCTTATCCAATACAACATGTGCAACGTCAACTAATGTCAGTGTTGTGGCAGTTTTAAAATGTGCCAATGGAAATGTCCCTGGTGACACAGCGCCACAATTTCACTGTTTCGAGAGAACACTAATAAATATCTTTTTTTTTTATCATATTTTTAATGAAACCAATGCAACCTAAGAAAAAAAGGCCCCAGATCCACATAATAAATGGATGTAAATGCAGCCATTTTGAGCCCTGTAGCCTGATTCAGACAAGTTGTTACATTCCAAATCTTGCATTGTGCGTCCAGAAAGGGAAGGGAAGGTTACTTGGTTAGCATTTGAGTTCCGTTATCCGCTTCCATTGACTTGCAGAGTTACAGTAGCCCAACTCATGTTTGTGTGAGGGGAATACACTTTTAGTTAACCCTAACGGTTCCCAATGGTTTCCAAGGTGTGGCAGTAACAACACAACAAGATTGTAGTTTGTCTAACTGTGAGACACACAGAAAAGGCACTGTGATTATTAGGCTAGCTGGGATCTGGCTGGGGGGGTAGACTAACTACAGTCTCATTGTGTTGTTACTGACACTCACTTTGAGCACGCAATTATTCTGAACACATTGGAAGTCTTTTAATTGCTTGGGAAGTACATGCAAGTGTATTCCATTCACGTGAACAGGAGCTACGCTACTGTAACTCTGTAGGTCAATGCATGGGTTAAAGGACAGCAAATGCTTATCCCACACAATCCCCTTCTGCTCAAACAATGATGAATATAAATGCAGTGATTCAGAGTCTTTCTACTTACTAACTAGTAGTGTCATTACTAAGTTCAGAGTTTACTTATGAAGTATAAGTATAACCAAAGCCCATGTTCATGAAGATTACCACTTAAATGGGCTAGCATTCATGCTGTCAAGACATTGGTGACATCTGAATTCTGTGGACAGCAGTTTGCCTCACCTTTCGTTATAAATATCCAGATGTTCTCCTGGATTTCCTCCCTAGTATTTGCTGTTCCAATTAATCTAATGATCAGAATAAGCTTAATCGGTGTCTGAATCGTCAACGTATCGCTTTATGGCCACATAAAGGTAGAAGGAGAGGTGCTATGTCGGTCTGCCTTTAAGTACTGCCACTGGTGTCCAAAGAATACATACCTGTATTCATCTATTGAGACACAAGATGCCATATACTACATTTAGATAATCTTGTAGTTGAATGTTAAATTAGAGAATGAACAGTCAGTGACTTGAGATTTGTGTAGGTTATTAAAATGCAGGCATGTGGATGGCTACTCCTCCCTTAGAGAGTGCTCGATTTTATGGGACAACATAAAATGAAATACCTGATCGTATTCTTTATGAAACACATTGGCTGTGTCGTGACAGTTCACTTACAGTACATGCTTAACTATCTTGTGCTAGGCGTCACCAGTGGGCTCGAGTGATTACTCACACAATAACAGATAGCCACGTAGAATGGCAGTGGTCAACACAGTGTTCTCCTTTAACTGGCAGATTGCAACCAACCACTGGATAGACTTTAGATAGCAGTTATGCCTGATTAACACCTGACCATGTATCATCGTTTTCTGCATTACGGAAAACATTGCCATTATGTTATAGTTTTGACATACGTTACGGTTTTAACTTAATCGCCCACTGTTTAAATTCATGACCTTTGCTTCACACAATTACCCTTTGGATTGTCACTTCTTGGTCGGTTTGACATTGAACATCAATTTGTATTAACTTTTTCTAATTAAATAAATAAAATAAAACTTTTTTGTCTAAACTTCCAGCCCCCTTCAGATATTGAGGTGCACGTAAAAGCTGAACTTGAATTTGTGTTTCAACAGTGTTGAATGTTAATGATTCCTGCATCCCAAGGCCAACCGAGGCTGCACACACACACACATCTCAAGCCTGGGATGTGCAACACATGACTACTTAGGTAACAGGTAACACTATCTAGCTAAAAGTATTTGGGGTTTATAAAGTACAAGAAAGGCTAACTTCCATGAAAATACAGAAATATTAGTTGAAAGTTACTCAAAATGTAAAGTCATTGATAAGAATAACCCTTGAGTAAAAGTCATAAAGGAGCTCAAATAAAATGGATGCATCAAAAGTATTTATCTGGGTTAAAATGTACTTAAGTTAGGAAAACCTTTGGGCTACTACAGTTGTGTGTTCATCTTGGATTGTCCTCTAATGCTCGGGTTCTTTTAGATAGGTTATTGAAGATAACATGCATAGGCTTAGATTAAACGTTACTGCTACAGTGCATGTGTCGGTGTGGCCGTGTAAGCCCTCAATGCTAGACACTGAGTCACTGATCAGACCCTCTCCCTCTCCATTAAGCTCATGTCTTAAAGCCTCAAAGGGAATTTGTATGAAATATTTTACTTAATAATTAGGTGTCACGAAAATATGTGTGCTTTACATAATATTTCAGGATTTTTTTTATAGTGGCTGTCAGTTTGCAAACATTATCTATATCCAACTTAACTCTCAGCTCACTGGAATATCAGCCAGGACCAAAGGGTCTCAGTTCACTACTGAACTGAGACTTGAACGTTTGTGTTTTGGTTAGGTCACTTTTTCTAATCAATTGATTCTAATGATTCACTACACTGAGCCTGACTTATTTGCCCATTAGTAGATCAAACCCAATCCAAACAAGCTAGAGTACATTTTATCCACAGACATTAACAATTTACATCACGTCACATACATTATGTCAAATTACATAAAATTGTATTCACACAGATAGATACATAACATACAACCATAACCATACATATATGGGTTATTAATAATTAGGAAAACACCAGTAGACATTTCTAAAATGTAACACCAATTGTTCTGATTGGTGTTCCTGGCTTCCAAGACAAATGTTACACTTTTATCACTTTTATAATTTATCCTATCAATAATACATAATAATACATCTTACTAATTTACATGTACATATATAGAAAGGATAGAGAAAAGATTAGTTGATGGTTCGATCAAGACAGCTGATGAGACTAATGCACACATTTCCTTCCCCAGACTTGCTCCGCCCTCCACCTGGGAGCTGCCCCCTCTGGGTGTGAAAGGCCTCCGTGTTGCAACCTATCCTTCAATGCACAGCGCAAAGGTTCAATGGGCATTCATTACACATCACCCACCTTGCCTTGTGGCTCGTCCATTTCAAACTTTCCAAAGTTAACGATTATCTAACGTTTAGTATCAAAAGTTCCTTAATATAAAACCTTACCCAGGTACGTTCATACCACTCACGGATATTATAATCCAACAAGTCAACATACAAAATAGAGAGAGTTACATCTGGTTTGAAAATCTACTTAGCAGTGATTGTAGTTAGAATACCATTAAAGTTGTTTTAGGCAAAATGTCAAATTCTTAAAAGGTGTAGTAATCATACAGCAAACCTTCACAGCAAGGGTTCCTAGAGAGGATTGAAATATTGACGTTAAATATAATTGTAAAATCTTCTAATCCAATCATAAAAAGCGTGATTAAGTTTGTTTTAGTTCAAATTATGTGTTACATGATCTTAAACTTAAGGTAACCATAATTCATTACAGAGGGATGTTTCCACTACACACAAACCAAATAGCTGGTCAAAGGGTTACCAAAAAGTATATTAATATTAACCTAAAATTCAACTTATTAATTTGGGAAGACTGTAGTTTATACTCCCTGAAAAGTCATGTATGTGTCCAGGGATTGGTTAATGCCTTGGCTAATTGAGTGTATCTTAATTCGTCAACCGTTCCGCTATGTAGCCAAAAGCGTATAGACTTCACCCTTTTAAATTGGCTTGAAGGAATATAATGAAAAAAGAGAGAGAATTTTCGTGAAATTGCAATGGATTTAAAGGGACATAGCTTGTTGATGCTTAATTTGCACCTTGATAATCCTTAATAACTAAATGTGAATTAAATTGCATTTATTTGTTGTCTATCACTTTGAGTTAAATATATTAAATTAATGTTCTGAGGTTTTTAGGTTATACTATACAAGAAGCTTTAATCATGAGGTTGTCATTGTGTTACCTCTAAGGATTGTAAATATAGTTTTAATCTAGTGTGTTCATGTGTGAGTGAAAGGTGAGCTACACAGTTTATGTTGAATTTTGTGCACAGTTAAAATTTTGCAATTTCTCCTTTTTTCTAGCAATCAAAAATGTGAAAAATGTGAAATGTAAATGTGAAAAAAGTATTTATTAGTTCATTAGTGTATAAGTATTTTGTTAAGTATAAGTAATAAATCAAATTATTCACCACTAACTCAAATCCCACGTATGAAGTAATAGATGAGATGTAATATAAGCAGCTTATCCAGGCAGATTGATACTTGATGTATACTAATATTAGTTTGCATTGAATTTAAATTATGCAACATATTGATAAGTACAAATATAATAATTTAAATTAATATTCAATAATACTGTATTATTATTGTATTTTATTTATTTGCTGTACTATGCCCTTCTTCTACTGTGCACAAGGGAGTTATGACATTTCTGATGCAGAAACCGCAAAAACAACATTTGTGTAGCTAATTATACCCTAACAATCATTGAAACCATTATCTTTGTGTTTTTTGTAACATTATTGGTAGGCTTGCCATTTTTCGCAGCTTACCATATCACTGTTGTTTCACAGTAAAATCCATTCAGACAGCCATGAGACAAGGACATGATCCATTATTTACACAATAAACCATTTCACTCCTCTCTGACCCAGAAATAATACATTTGCCACTTCTGCTCAGTACTCCCAGTACTCAGTACTTCAACATGACTGTTTATACAGAGACACAAGGTAAACGGACACGGGCTCTGGAGAGGGTTCATGAAGCATCTCCGGGACCCAGGTTATTCTTCGGAAAGGTTCTGATGATCTCGGAACCATAAACTTGATATATGCTTTAGTTGCCTTGACCGCTATGTGTTGAAGCAGAAAGTAGTCTGAAATTGATGTTAGAGTTAGGAATGGGTGGTTCAATGAGGAAATAATGCTAGCTTTAATACCGTGTGGTCTAATGAGGAATTATAAGAACTCAATTATATTTTTATTTTTTTCGGTTGATCATTTGTCAGCTGAACTTACTAACTAACTAACTTCTATATTAATCATTAAATTTTTGGTTTATTCCACAAATCTTTAGACTGTATATATGTATACAGTCTGTATTCACTTCGTAAACTACATACATGCTAATTGTTCTCAAATAATGGAACAGAAAGTTGGAATTATCCATCTTTTTTTGCACATCATGAATGAAGGTATGGGCAGTACATTTGCCTTCATATATATATATATATTTTATAATTATTGTGTGTTAGAAACAAACATCAACACATAACCAGCCGACAAAATGCGAGAAACAGGAATTAGCGATATATATATATTTTTTGAAAGCCAATAATAATCCTGTCAGGAAATCTGCCAAACAAATAATTGAAAATATGAGCAAAAACATAACAGGTTTTGGCTGAGGTATCACATAACTTTCAATTACTACATTGTGGGACTAGTTTTCTTCTATTGCCACCGTTGAGCACTAGTGAACCCGCATCAAACCACCATTAAAAACCCAAACTGATTACAAACCATTTAATTTGAAAGCTAAAACAGCACTTCTCCATTTTGGGATGAACACTTAATCACGAAACCAGACGCACAAATACAGAAAAACCAATTTGACTCCAGTGGTTGCAGCATTGAATCACAATGTGGGACATGCTAAAGCTAATTTGCCAAACAAATTAGTTGATTTAATTTGAAAATCTAACTGGCAAAGTTATAAAATGTCGTATTGTGATAAAAGTGCTTCTACCGAACATTTATAGTAATTGTTTCAAAGGACCCCTACTGTTATGGGGGCTAGAAGCCAGTGTCATTTGCAATTTTTTAAAGATTGCGATTGTCAAATGGGTTGGCTCTGGAGTTAAACCATTACAAACACAGTCCAATATTGCTCTTCACTACTGGAGTCCATTTTATTTGCACCGGTAACACATGTTAATTTGTTTGCAAGTAAGTATTTCTTTCTTTATTTCTGCTAAATCAAGTGACCCCCTGCTAAACATGCTAACATTAGTTTTACAAAAATGTGTCTGGCACACGTCTTAAACATAATCACAAAATAGCATCCCAGCCATGATACATTAGAATGAAGCAATATTACAAACTGACTCAAGATTTTTGGCCAATAAAACCACTTTTTAAATGATCATAATCCTAGAAGAAGTCTATACTGTAAATGCTGAAAATGTTTCAAATGTTTTTTTAGTCAGTTACATTATTTGTTGAATTTTGGAATAATTTATGGGTGTTATGAGCGAATAATCAATTATTTGGATATTTTGGATAGCTGATAGGGTCAGAAATGAACATCATACAGGTGTTCCTATTGGTGGCGCAAAATCTTTGCTGCTACATTCGCCCTTCCCAACTGGAGGTGCCAAACAGCTAACAATAGCACATTAAAGCTGCAGCCAGTCACTAGGTAAACATCATCCTGCTTTAAAAAAAAGAAGCGTTTCTGTGGCCCCCATCGGAGCACATTTTCAACCACTCCTCGTCTCCCTCTCTAATTAAATTAGCCTAAATAATCAAATCACTAATATTTTTAGCGCAACACTAGCTACCACTCAATATATTGCCACAACAGAACAAGGCACAGATATCCTGAACGTAATGTGATTGTATTAACATTCAGGATGTGGACATTCAGAAATGGCTTTCTGCTTTGGCTTTAACATGTGTTAAATGCTTCATATGATTTGATGCAATTACTAAACAAGCATTATTAAAGTGATCCCGTTTCTGTTTCCGTTAGTGTAAAATGTAAAAACCATAAGCCCAGGCTTAATAATCAACAACCAACTTATATTTGAGACAGGCTTAAATTATTTGAGACAGAGTGACTAAATGTAATACTTGACCATGTGTAAGACCATAGAAGACATACTCATGCGTTTAAAAATCGAAAATATAATAAAAAAAGAATAGTTAAATAAGAAAATATAAATGCTCTCTATATATATATTTATACATATATATACAACAATATGGACACCATTATATAATGCCATTGGGTTCATTTCATGGAGGTCAGTGTTTTCAAGCTGAAACCAAAAGTAAAAACACCCGGATCAGATAACAAGGTTAGAGGCGCAGTGTGTAAGCTGACTTTAAGGATTCAATATCCTCAATAACCGTGTTCTGTTCACTGGGACTGGCTGCCTGACAACCAGGCCTAGCTGGGCTGAGTGGGAGGGGTTCAGAGGTAGGGAATGGAACGGAAGAGGTGTGAGCTGGTCAGAGTTCTTTACTGTAGTAGAATATATCAGTGTGATCAGCTGTGTTTTATTGATGACATAATTTAAATCACTTTTAGTCAGCAGTGACTACAGATATGTCCAGGTTATTCTTAGTTGAAATGTTACACATGCAACTTCAATCTGCCATCTTAAATCAATTTGATCAGCTATTAGCACAACAAAGGTGATGTTTCTGTCAGTTATACTTTTACTTATTTCATTTCCAGTGAGTAAAATATAGTATATATTTAAAACATTTATCTTTGCCTGTGTTCAAATGAAGAGGAACTACAAGTTTTAACACTTACATACATGTTCTAAAGTTTGGTTGGCCAGATGTGTCCCTTTAGAATTATTTAGTCACGCTGTCATCATGACAGCTGCTACCATGGTAACCAATCAGTTCCACTTAAAAGGCATGCCTGAATTCAAAGAACACACACACACACACACACACGCACACGCACACGCACACGCACACACACACACACACACACACACACACACAGACTAAAGGCTTCCCTTTGTCATCCTGGGATAGAATGTATGTTTTATATGTATATTACCTTTTTGTGTGCATATTTTGCATCAGTGTTTCTGCGTGGGCGTATTGTTCAGTAAACAACCATAACTAAATGTCCAGAGCCACAAGAAAAGCTATTGTGCTGATTATTGAATGCATGCTAATTCACATCTATGTCATGGACATCTTAGAGGGAGAGACTCTCTTCCTCTCCATCTGTAGTAGTTACACTCACACCAGAGCACTGCCAACATGTTAGGGGGTTGAGTATACTCTGTAACTCTGAATAACCAATTAGCAGATCCCTTAATGTTAAATTACATTGAAAAATATGTTTTGGTTCATAAATGTATTATACACACATACAATTCAGTGATTGAGTTACATTTTTTAAAGTTTACTATTTAAAAAAAACAACTTGTCAATAATAATGCATCACTGCAGAAAACAGAATTATGTATTGTGTATAAATGTCGAACAAAATCTGGTCTGTAGTTTTGTTGTGATGAACAGGGATGGTGAAACATTCTGATCTTCATGAGGGTTGACAGGTGCAACCTGTGTGATCTATAGAACCCTGCTGTGATTGGCCCATACGAATACAGCATTTGCCTTGTTTAATGATTATACAATAATAATACACTGGAGAAAGTAACAGTGACAAGAATATTGATCAAAATTGCCATTTTAATTCTCTTTTGGCAAATAAGTTATCCATGTGGACTGAAAAACTGTCACACTAGACATAATTTTGACCTGATAAAATCTGTTTGCACAAAATAGTGAATAAATCCTCACAGCAATTGCATATATTTTGTATATATTGTCAAATGTATGAAAATGCAACAACAAAAAACATGAATTGTAGGGGAACAAATGTGTGTTATATTTGAATATATGTAGGATGCACATTTTTGAAAAAAATACATCCTGATAATTAGAGTTTGGTCCTTGCGTCTCTTGTTCAAATCTAAATCTGTATTTTTAGACGGCTTTGAAGCACCAACTGTTTTACAATTATTATTATTCACAATTTCACGGGTACATTTGAACAACTGGTCCAGTATATGTGCACACTCTCATTTATTCTATTATTTATTTTATTCTGGGGAACGAAGAGAGGAGATGCATACATCGTTTTAAAATGTGATTACACATTGACACACATCTCTGCCAAGTCTACAAACGAAAGTGGCCAATGGTTCAGTACAGTAAATTAATATTGTAATTTATTTAGATCTCTATCACTTGATGAAGAATGAAGAATAGGCCCTTTTCACAGCAGGGGACACACAGGTGTATGGATCGATAGGTTAATTTTGACTGACCGGTGGAAAAGCAATGCTGAAGCTGAGATAGACCCAGGCATGAATACCGCAGGGACAGATGTGAATAGGTGCCATGACTTCCCAGTTCCACCAGAGAGAAGCTAGCCGTCAAATCATGACTACATCCATGTGGCACTTTGTAAACAAAACGG
>JAOPUA010000121.1:1893901-1906459 GCA_027122455.1 Trisopterus luscus | reverse complement strand
TTGGTATCGGACAGTGCTCGTCAATCTAGCTGTGTGTCGATTTATCTCCCGCATTTAACGGTAAATAATGACTTGACACATGCACATTTCAACCCCAGAATTCAAGAAGACGACACGTTGACGTGCACATGCTATAACGTTAGAAACCGTGAGAACATGGACTAGATAAGCTAGAAACCCCCCCATGTGAGCAGTTCCATAACGTAGATGGTTGGAGATGCACAAAGAGTTGGAAGATAAAGGAATGCAATACACCAGTAAGCCGAATGGAGAATAAAGATAAAGAGAATACACAGATTACTTCAGGGAAGTAGTCAGCAGGAGAATAGAAGGCTCTGCAGCAGTCTCGTTCATTTCTGCAGCCTCTTCAGGTGGCTAATCCAAGGGTCAGTGTACGACTCAATGTGAGCCCAGAGACCCCCAGAAAGGAGTAAAGCACTAGAGAAAAAAAAACGATTTGACAGCTACACATTTCTGGGAACACAAATCTTTAGGAATCAAACAGGAAGCGAAAAAGAGGTTAAAAGCAGAGGAAGAAGAAGTGATTCTTCAATGAGACAGTGAGGAGATTGGAGGGAGATACAAGGTCTGAATACCCTGTCCCGACAATAGGGTGACACATCTCCCATCAAACGATAAGACGGCAGATACGAGGTTTGGTCTGCTGACCAGATAGTTTGAATCGAATGTATCCGTCTCTGACAGGTATGTGAGGTGAGATCCGACAAAACTGAATAAACTATCGACTATGTACGTAGGTAGCCAGAGCACAGAGAACCCTGGGTACTATCTGCTGCATCATGTTGTGATGAAAGAAGATAGATGCACAGATAAGGTGAGAATAATGTGAGGTTCGTCATCACACAAAGGACAGAAACCCACTTCATTACAGCTTCACTTAAAGGAGCCAAACCTGAAACCAGACATGTTTGGCATATTGTTAAAATCTAGAAAGCAAAAGGGAGCATACATGTCTGACAAATCTAAAGCATTTGTACAGATGTATGTCAACCCAAGAGACAGAAACACACTTAGATTCCTCTGGACCAAAAATGAATTAAGATGTTCCCTTATGCACTTGATGCATAAAAAGAATTGGTGGATCCTTGAGTCCTTTCCTATTAGCAGCTACTACCCAACATCACCTCCATATGAAGACATCAATCCCAACATCTGTAATTTAATTCAACTTCAGGACAAATGGATGAAAAGATCTAAGGAAATGAGACTCAAACGAAAAGTGAAAACACTATATTAAACAATATTGGATTAACATGGAAAATAGAATGTGATGAATTCATGTTGAATCTAAGCAGTCTGATGGAGAAATTAAGCGATAATAATAATTGATTTGAATAATGGATTTGAGTGCCTGTTTCAGGAGACATGGGAGGAGTGAGGAGTTCAACAGTTCAACAGTTCAAACCATTGTGAGGAGGGTGGCGGAGATACAGAGTCTAACTGACCCTGTAGAAACAAAGGCAGTCCAGCGGACATGGGCACTGAGGTTAGGGTTACGGCCACATGGACATCCTGAGATGTGACACACTGTGGAGGCATGGGATGCAGTGGTTAGTGACAAGTTTTGAATCCAATTCAAATATGACAGAGAATGCCTTCTTAGGGGAATTACTAAAAGTCTGAATACTAAAAGTCACTTGGATGTAGAGATTCCTACATTATAAACGAAACAGTCAGGACTGGAAAACTGGTGGGCTATCCACGGAATAAATAGAGAATGTAGAGATTTACTGGATAAGAAACACCCAAGCAAAACGCTTCTCTAAGGAGATAAACAACTAAAATCCCTAAAAAGCATTAACCACCAGACGAAAATATCTAACCTGCATACATTCAGAAACAAACACAGATTGCTGAGGGTCGGCAGGAGACTACCTAAAGCAAACTGGTCCTACAGAGAGACATCCATACATATAATAGACCCAAGACCATGTCAACTGCAAGTGAAACTCTGTCATGATGACGTCTGCACTCTGGACAACAACATGCAGTGACACGTAGTAGAAGGAGAAGAAGAAATGCTGAATGATGAAAGGGAGACAAGTGACTAAAAAGGTTGTATCAAGCTGAATCCTCTGCAGAAGATTCAAAGTTAAATGATGGCTACAGCAATGAGCGGTGTCAAGCAAGTAGCATCAACAGGGAACGCCGACAGTGAGCTGAAGACCGGACCATTGGAGCAGCCCATTTCCAATGACAGCTGAAAAATACAGAGCTTGAGATTGAAGTTCACATGAAGGTAGATCACAAAGCATTGAACCTCGAGCAATTTTAGCACGGCGCTGTTCACAACGCCCCGTTTCTAGGTCTGTTCACTTAGAACTGATGTCAGATCTATCAACAGAAAAAAAAAATTCTTCTGCACTGAACAGATGTAAGAGCATCGACTTACTGTTACCTGTAACACCTCACTGTTGGCAGCACTCAGATCATTTGTTGAGATCCCACCTTCAAAGCTTGAGGGATATGGTATCTATCTAAGCAACCAATCAAGATCCCCTGGCCTCTATTGTTTTACAAAGTCTCTTTGTAAAACAAAGAGGACCCTGGACCTCTCTGGTCCAGGGTTTCCAGGGGAGCATCCACAGTTTTCATGAGGCAGTGGTTGCGTCTCCGTAAACGGTGCAGCCACATAGCCTGGCACAGGAAGGAAAACATGCTGAAGAACCCGATCAGAAGCCTGAGTGAAATAGGTCCTGCAATCAAGGTCAAAACAGGTCGGGATTCAAGGCTATCGAGGTGGTTGGCACGGTGAGGAGTGAAAGGGCTGGCCATAGAAATAGCACAAGACCAACCTGAGACAAGATGTTTCAGAAGGATAGGATGGGCATGATCTTGGAGAAGGTGCACCAGCAGCCTGGACAAGATGGGAGCAAAGCGGTGGAGAGAATGTCATGGGCTGAGAGTGTCATGGGCTGAGCTATGGAAAGCGAGGCTGCACCGCATCAAGTTCCCCATCTAAGAACTGTCCATCCAGGGGAGTGAGACTCTGTGAGTGTGAGGCATATTCCCAGCTTTGGGAGGGGTGTTACCGTCAGCGTTATGACAAAGCCTTCAAGGTCATTGTCAAAACCACATGCATTCAAATCGACCACTGTAGGTATGTCCTTCCAGTGACGATAATCCCTTTCATCAGAGCCGTTCATAGGGCATTTAGCAGGCTACTAGGCCACTAGCAACTTCCTGGACTCGCTCCTCTGGCCTCCTACCAAAAGCACAAGAGCGGGAGCTGAGGGTTGACCTGGGTGAGCATGCTCCTTCATAGGGAGCAGGGAGCACGGTGGACTCAAAACAAAATAAGTTTTTTGCTGTATCAAGAATTTATATGAAGTGGAAGTTGATTCTGGAAAGAATAGTATGGTGTGGTCTAACCCTATAAAAACATGCCTCAAGAAAATATTTTTTAAGCTTTGAGGAGCTGCAGATAGTTGAAGTTAACTGAAGCTGTGATCAATTCCAGATTACTGATAGCCCAGCAATCCTTTGACCTGAGCCCGGAACTGAACCATCCCATTCAAACCTGGGGATCTAGTGCGATGTAAACTTTTCAGCACCTGGACAGCAAGCGCCCTCACCTGTACACTGACCCACACCAGTTCAGCACCTGGACAGTTCAATGCCATGTCTAAGCAGTGCTTGCTGACCAGGTTTCACATCAGTTCCAGTCTCAA
Organism: Trisopterus luscus; assembly: GCA_027122455.1. Classification (NCBI taxonomy): domain Eukaryota; kingdom Metazoa; phylum Chordata; class Actinopteri; order Gadiformes; family Gadidae; genus Trisopterus; species Trisopterus luscus. The sequence goes on along the minus strand of JAOPUA010000121.1, from coordinate 1,902,767 downwards.
ACCTAACAGCCAGTCTGGTAGCAGCCACAGTAGTTGTTGTTTTTTATTTCAGATATTAAATTCACAACAAAAGAAAGGTCACATCTCTCCAGCGTTTCCCTCCCTTTCACACAACCCCTACTGACACTCATGCAGACACGCACACACACACCCACCCACACAAACAGTTGTCCACCCTCTGCCCAAACATACAGGGGCCTTTATTTGCCTACACAATGTTAACAAGTTACTACAAGTCAAAGTCTGTCTTCTGTGTTGAAATTGCTGACCTCCATCTCCTGACCTCTATAACCTCCAAACCACTAACAAATGGTTTTGTCTGTTTCTTTTCTCTTATTATCTTTTCCTTCCATCCAAACTACGGAGCATTACCAGCATACAAATAGCATTACAATGAATTTGTAATGCTAATGCTTACAAGGACTTTTCTTTGAGCAACGTTATCCACACAAAAGCCACTGTAATGTGTCCTTTTGTTCAGCAGCCCTGAACTAAGGGGGGAGATGGAGACTAAAGGAACAACCACAGATCTGCTGTTCAAAACAATGGTCAACACATCCTGACTTACTTCTGATCAGGTTATTTAACGTGAGCAAGTTGTGCCGTGATCATCAGGTGATCACGTTCCATCAAATCGATTGCAATACCAGGTCATTTCTGTTCATCATTTCCTTCTATTCTTTCCAGAAGGTTTAGATGTGGGGGGAGACTATTTACCCACTTGGCTAAGTGGCCGAGCAGCTGACCAATGACCAGACACTCACGCTGATATTGGAGAGTTTTAATGGTTATGTTAATTAATATTAATGGTTTATTGTAATAATATATTTCAACGTATATTTGTCACAAAACACGCATGAAGCATGATCTCAAAGGGATGTCAGCGAGCCACAAGCTAGCAATTGAAGCATGCTATCATGCGTCAGGGTGTTTTTATTAAAACCACCCTTTCATCATTCATTCTGCGGACCTCTGGTGTTATTTGTCTATATGTAGAACCCCAAGGACACGTTGTGTGAAGCGGTAGACCCAGCTGTTTCGCTATGGCTAAGCCACTGCTGCACACCTCCTTCCACCACCTCAGGTGGTGCAGACACGTGGGGCTGGGGACACCGACGGAGCCAGTGTTACCGGCTGCCATCTGAGACACCATCGCTGGGAGTGATTTTGTTTTGTGCTGCATGCTAGTTTAAATGTGGGTGATATGGTTTGGTTTTAGTTATACTGTATTGTTTTCATTTAAGAAAATTGTACTCGCTTGTTTTTGTTCATTCCAATATGCTTATTTGTTCACCACGATTTGCGAAGGCTGAGGGAGATTCAGAAGACCCTTGAAGGATTTGGTGGGTCTTATCTGGCTTTCAGATTTATCTTGATGTACCAATATATTAATTATTTAATTATTATTTATTATCATTAAATACATTTTCTCATCTCTCTGTGATATACAAGGGTATTTTATGTTATCTAATATATATCGTTCTAATATATCGTGACCCTCAGTTGGATTTCCTTTAATAATAATTCTTGAAATATTGCACAATTGCAACAATGTATATATTTATTTTAATAATAATATATACATAGTTCTCTGTTTTCTTCTGTAGAGGAGACTGTATTCCAGTCCTTTCTTTCATCCTCTCAAGCGTCTGTATAAGCCTCTTGGTCTCTGTGAGTGTACAGGACGCATCAGATAGCGTCTGGACTCCCCTCTCTCACCTTATCATGACTGTAATAACTGTTAAATAAAACAATGGGAGCTTTGTTCGTCTCATTTGCTTTTCCTCCATGTTGCACACTGATTGCCTGCAGGGGTATCTTAAATCTGAATCATTTTTTACATTTCATTTAAAGTTACTCTGTTATTCTTTAAATACAAAGCCTTTATTTCTGGAGGGGGGCTATACATGTCATGGTCGGTCCAGCAACTTTGAGATGGTAGAAAAATACATACAGGTGATAACCCGGACTTTCCAACATATGAAAACATATTTCCTTGGCATCTATTGTTTAGACGCTCTGTTCTGAAATACCACCAGGTGCCTTATAAATGCCTTCCTCAGCTCCAGGAAACCTTCAGTATAAATGTATTGGCTTGTGATTGCCATCAATTTAGCATTAAACGGTACTCCATTCCTTTACTTTAGATTAATTTGACTCAGAACTAATGTGCCCTGATACACTCATGTCATGTTAGCCTTCTGAGAATATACAATGGCACCAACAAACCCTTTGCTCATCCTGTGAATTTCAAAACTCATTATATAAAAAATAGGAATTATTTATTATTAGATAGGGATAAATATTGATTGACTTTCTACCTAGATAATTAAAGTGTCCAAAAGTTGATGTGAATTTTGAAGTTGTGTAATGTGGTGTAAATGAAGTGACTGAGGTACATTCTGTTTGATAATCAACTGAACTAGGGATTTGAATGCACATTAATGTGATTTATTTTTAAATCACACAAGGACAGTGTTTATAAAAAAACCCTACAGAGTGAGACTAATTAAAGAGAATTTGTACTTTCTCTCCTATCACCCTACAACCAGCCCCTGTACGTATGCACGCACGCAGCACTCTCTAGGAATAAATCTATTTTTAAAGGCAAAGAAATGGCCCAGTCTTCCCTCTCTGGAAGACTGGTGTCGCCATGAGACCATCCGATGACCAATTAAAGGAAGATCATCTCAGTTTTCCTGATGAGCAGGGGCTGAGCTGTTTCTGTGCTGTGCGCACTTTACCCACTCCCCTCTCCAGATGCCTTGCAATAATAAAATGCTGACCCAGTGGGCTAATTTAATAAAAGACCCCTTTTCTACGTTACCACAGAGACATAGCAGGTAATTACGCCCATGGCCCGATCCCCTTGTGCACATGTAATTATAAGATGGAACATTGATCTGAGGGGGCCCCCTCGGGGTTACCGGGGGAGACGGACGGCTGCCACCACTCTGCGGCCCCCGGCGGGGGGGGGGCCGGATCAGTAACAAGGTGTCCATAAAAGGGCCTCACTTTATTAAAGAGGCCATCTGACTGATTAAGTCTTTAATCTAACAAAGAGAGAGCATGGCGGGTCTGCTCCCGCACGCCACTGTGCACACACCTGTCTGGAGGACTTTTACATTTCAACCTCGGACTCAGAAATCATTGACATTAACAAAGAGCAAGAGGAGAGAGAAACAAAAACAAACGAGAGCGGCAAAGTTACAACCTTTCAAAGCCCTGGTGTGTTTTTAAGTTGTTTCATTATTAAGACAGAGTTATTAAGGTGGGGTCTGTGTGTATGTGCCTGTGTGTGTGTGTGTGTGTGGGTGTGTGTTTGAGTGTGTGTGGTTGTGTGTGTGTGTATTTTGCTTCATTATAAGTGAACAGGGAAGAAGGATGATAGAAAAAACTGTGCGAAAAGAATTGTCCAAAGACTTTTAATTGGATTTTTTTCTTAATTGAGTTCTGTATTGTGGCTAATAAAAAAGTGTACATCTTTATGTTGCACTGCAGCCGAACACACACAGGCACGCACATAAATACACACACAGCTAACACCTAAATTGAACCCAGGGGGTCAGGGGTAGCAAGGAGGAAATGGAAGCAGTGGGTTGAACGTCGGACCCTTCGAGTAAAATTTCAATTTAGACCAGTTTAGATTGACTGGCTAATTTCCAACAGCTTACCTATAATAGCTTTTCTTAGTGTCGCCTTAATTAAGTTCTCACGTTAGCACTTTATACTGGGGACTGACACTGGACTCTGTTAATTCACATTTTTCCTTGTGAGAAAAACTTAGAAACAAGCATATGTATCCACTCAACAAAGATAAAGCTTTCTATATATGTTGTATTATATTGTAAAATAAGATGAAATATATTTGCATTGTTTTCCAATAAAGCCAAGTGTATTATAGCTTTCTGATATGTGTTTATTTCACAAAGATATCTGCCAATTACATTGCAATCAAATTTTAAGCCAGATTTTAAGTTATTACTTATCTTACTTATTATTTGTTTTATAATTAAACTCCTTTCATAAAGCCAGATGTATTTTTAAAGATACATAAAGGTATACCCAAGAAAGAATCATTTCTGCATGGAAATTACAAAAAAACTTTTGTGTGGCAATTTGTGCAATCACGGCTATGAATGACTGGAATTAGCTTCTCATGAGGACACACACTCATTGTGAAAAGCTTTAACGAATGCAGACTATTTGATAGCTGACAACTGTCAGCTTTTAATTGTTCTTCTAAAAATTAGTAGGCGGGTCAAGGGGTTCAAAATGTGTGCATGAGTTCCTTGATGCTTAGACATCTAATCGACCACTGCATGTTAAGCACACATGGAATGACCAAGTTGGACCTATTTGAAGCTTGATCTTGTCACATCACTCCCCTCCAGCAGTCATATCAATTGAGCACTCCTGTTTAGGAGCGCTCAATTGTGCTCAACTTTGCACACTTTTAGAGTTATCCCTATATTTGTGAAACTGATCAGATGCACTGCATCAAGCTTGAACTTTATGAAACTTAGACACTTTTCCCCCTGGAAAACACTGTCCCAACACAGACATTTTCATTACTATCAAGAAACACCACTTTCAGAGAGCCAAAGACCTTAAGGGGATCCTGTACAACTGCTAAGATTCTCCCTCTTATACACAGAATCTGGCCAGCTCTTATGAGAGATGGGGCTCAAATCAAACAAAACAAACATCTGTTTCCCCTCCAGACTTGCGCTACTTTAGCTGGGCTACATCCATTCTGCCTCTGCAAAGGATTCATAATGCTGCCGTACAATTGATATTGAACCAATTGAAAACACTAAACTGTTTTCTGCCCAGCACAGTAAATTAAATCCCTGGTCAAGCTCAAAGTTTCACTCGCTAACACATTGCAAAAGGTGAACCCTTTCCCATTAATGTATTGCATTTAATCCAAATATTATAACATTTTTGTTGTTTTGAACAGTTTACCTATTTAAGTTAAAGGTTAAGTTACTTAATCTACAATTAATTAACCAGTTAATTCATTGAGTGGAGAAAATAAAAAGTAGAACCTTGTTTAAGAATTTTATTTTGGTATTTGGAAAAATGATAGACAACCTCACTTTTTCCAAATTGCCCCATTAGTTTGGTTCAAGGTGTAATTATGGAAATTTCTAATATCTTATTATCTTTTAATTATAATGTTCATTATACTGACTCCGGAAGGAATGAAGTTAACTTTTTTTATGTTTAGGGGGCTAATTATGTTGGCCCCAAACCCGCCTTGTCTGAAACGTTTTCTTATTTATCGAGATAGACATCTAATATACCTTCATTTCATTAAGAAACTCTTTTACATGTCATTCAGCTGTTATGACAAGATCTTCTTGAAATGTATGCCTAATAGGTTCACAAAATTGTGTGTTCCTTAAGTTTATTATAACAAGGATGTTGTGATTTGACAGTTTTATGACAATATATTAAAATTTAATGAACTGGGATTTATGGTACCAAAAATGTGCAATATTTTTCTCCAATCTTACAAAATAACCTCTTTATTATCTTAATGGTAATAAGCTTCTAAGATTACCACTGTCAGTGCTAAGCTGTTTCAGTTTGCATCTAATAGAGGTAATTAAGATCAGTTGTTGGAAAAACCAGCTCAAAACATCACATCATCAGCCAAATAATAAAGAAAAATTGTAATCTACACAGTAATTCAAAACTTGACGTGCCAAATGGAACAAGGATTTAACAGAGGAATAGTACGTCTAGGCTATTAGCTGACTGAGATTGCAGCCATGTTGCAGAAGCTGTGGGGGAAGATCAGTCATGTTCTCCTAAAGTAGGAAATCCACCCTGAAGAGCTTTTGCGGTTTGATGTTCGCTCTAGCAGAAGAACATGTAGTTGAATCTAAACCCTACAGCAGATGGAGATTTACAATCAACCAATAAACTGTGTTGGACAGGACCCGGAAGTGACGGCTGTCATGTTAATTAAAAGCAGGAGCAGAGCTGGCAATAGAGCTCCCTTATGAAGGAATCATCCAGGGAGCTAATCTAATAGATTGCTTTCCTGACCCAAAGGTTCCCCAGGAGAGAAGACCTCTTCTCTTCCTTTTTGTAATACTGTGCCTGGGCTCAAGGACACTACTAATATTATCCAGTTTTCATCAAGACTGAGACGCACTGTATGAGCACATCATACTGTCTTCAGCATGTTGTATTCAGCTGCCTTGTTTCTGTTACATTGACCAACCAGAACTACACTGGTTGTTCAAGCTTGTTCAATTTATCCCAGATTCAGGCTGAGAGAGGGTCAAGAATTGTACGAATATCCCAGACAACCGCAATGCAATTTCCGTTCTTGTGCCTCCTAGGAGCTTTGTACATCAGTTAACCCCGGAGCAAACAAATAAGAACATGACAAGAAGAACCACATCAAAGACAAGGACAAGTAGAATATGTGCTCAGCAGAGTGAAGACCTCCTCCAAAGGAATCAGCCTGACAGAAGTGGGCCTGGCTTGGAGGACGCCAATTGACTGACTGTGTGGTATGCCGCGCCCACAGCGACCCCCCCTTTGGCTTATTGGCATGAAAGTGAATCACTTGGCTCATAACCCACCTCCCAACGAAAGCTGGAGCAAATCTGTGTCCAACGTTTTGAGATATCCCACACACAGACGGCCAGACACAGATAGGGTGAACAACTTTTTTGTTGTTGTTTTTTTACAGAATTTGTCAAAACAATTTTCGAACAGAAACAGATATCACTCAATCCAAAGTCCCTCCATCCCTCTCTGCCACTAGAGCCATGTAACAGAAACACTCCCAACCCCCCCCGGAGCGCCCTCAGAAGTCCCTGCTCCTCGAGCCTATAATGAACGTTTGGTTCACCCCATCCCTACCCAACCCTAACGGTGAAACCCTTGTTCTTCTAACCCTGATTGCAGACATGTTGATGAAACCTCATCTACTTTTTAGACCACCACAATCACGTTTTTGGCACCCCCACCCCACCCCACCCAGTCTCTCAAAGTAGGCCTTAGGTACACTCACTGAGGGATAGTTTAGCGTGTTAAAGACCTGAGAGGTACACCTTTGTAGCAGGACCATTAAAAAAGTTCCTTTACAAATCCAAAGATCAGGAAGCCAGAAGTGTCTTGGAAGTTCTACAAGTGAGATTGGCCAAGATAAGAGAGCTTGTTACGCATGCACTTCTTTCTCTGCAGTGCAGGATTTTGTGTTTGAGCTTGATGGCAGAATACTGCAATTCGTGGTTGGTTTATTTTTCATTATCGTTCTTTGAAATACATTACTGGCTGTCATGTCAGGCTTCCCACAATCTGCTCCACTGTGCTATTTCCCTACGCTACTCTGAAGGACTTTCGCTTCCCCCTCTCAACATAAGGAGGCAACCCCCTTTAAATAGAACAAATATAAATTGTCCCTTTGTGGCAATGACAACAGGATCAGAGAACTGGTGACCTGGCAACGCTAGCTCTAGCCTAGCCAGTGGTGCATTCTGGAACTCAATGACAGTCTTTCAGTGCGGATTTCGCTCCTGTTCCTCCTCACTTTCGGAGAAAAGTTAATGTCCCAAACCGAAATAAATGAACCTTTCAGAATTGTAGACGATACTCTGGTGAACATTTCGATATGCATCTATCCCTAAGGCTAGCAAGTTTATGCTCCAAGAAAAAAAGGGAAATCCAATGAACCACTGCTCGACCACATGTATCTATGGTCGGGTTCAGGACCGCATGTTGGAACCGAGATACAAGGTCTATATCTGGGCTCTCGGCTGCGAGAACAGACCCAATCAGCCGAGTTTATAGGGACAAGCAGGCGCCTCCTCTTTGAACGAGGCTGGACCCGGCAGCTGAACGGATATCATTCTGGATTTACAAGCCTGCTGGCCTTGTAAATCTACCAACCAAAATGTGTGCATCATCTTACTCAATTACAAATTTCTCATTGCAAAAACATAGCAAAAAAGTAATATGCAGGATTCTCAGACAGAAAAAATGAGTTGTTGTCATATGCTTTAGAACATTCTTAAGGTATGAACATACTTTCCAGCCACATGTACTAATAGAAAAATAATTAATGTTTCCAGCAGCAGATTGCATTCTGTGAGAACACATCTCTCAGGGGTGTGGAAATCAGAGACTTGACATTGATTTAGAAAACAAGTTGGGCTATTCAGTGGTTTGCATGTATGCCTGCTATTTACCAGGTGGCTCAACCCAGCATGTTGACATGATGAAAATCAAAATAGAAAGTGCAAGGTTATCATTGAGATAAATTACAAGAAAGAGTAAGTGGAATTGGATTGAAATATAGAAAAATGTGTGAGTGTGTTCAGTGAGGGGAATTTTAAATAAGAATAATATTAGCGCAGGCAGACTGTAAGGTGTGCGTGGTTATCAGTGGGATGCTTATGGCCACAGATCCACCATGGTAACCATAGCAATGACCATGAAGTAAACAAGAAATGGTGCTGCTCATCCGTTGTCTGAGCTCATCAGACTTATAAACAAGTAAGGAAGTTCATTGCTAAGAATGAATAGCTACACCTATTAATGGATTCCTTCAAACTCTAGGGTCAAATTAACTGCTTAAAATGTCCCAGAACTGTGTCACGTTCTTCCATATTACGTTTTACGTTATTTCTGCCCTTATTATATTTTATTATCCCCAGGAAGCAACACTTGAGTTCAGATTAGGTTATATGGATGGCACAAGCACATATCCCGTCTAATAGTAATAGCTTCATATTCAAATTGATTAAATAGTCCCAGATTGAATACGTGCACATCTCTGATTTCTGGTAGAATTGGAGGGGAAGAGATTTAAAGATCATGAGGAGAAAATTATGCATTC
>JAOPUA010000121.1:1691365-1702241 GCA_027122455.1 Trisopterus luscus | reverse complement strand
AGAGAGAGAGAGAGAGAGAGAGAGAGAGAGAGAGAGAGAGAGAGAGAGAGAGAGAGAGAGAGAGAGAGAGAGACGATAAAAGGAAGACATGAAGAAGGAAAGAGATGGATGTCTCACGTACGTGTTGGTCTCTCTCTTGCTCCAGCACTACAGAACTTGTTGTTTCTGGAGACACAGGAAGCAGGGGAGCAGCAATCAAGACCTGAGCCATAATTTCTAGAGTTTCAGCGCAGCCTGACACCCTGTTTTCTGCAAGTCAATGGCTCTGAGCAAACAAACACACAGTAAAGAAAGTAAAGGAAAAAGACAGAAAGTATAGAAAGAAAAGAAAGACAGATTTGTCAAATGTGAATGGGCTGAAAAATATCTTGCCCTCCACTAATGAGTTTGGCTGGTCTGGTTTGGAACCAAAATAATTTTCTTAACTCAAGACTTTGCTTGTTTCAACCTCCAGTAAGGAATTAAACCATTTGAATACAGAAAATGCAGTTTCCAACCCTGCATCTTCAAATGCAGGGGATTGCAGATTGTGAACTGTTCTTTGCTGTATGGCTGTAAACAGTAATCTACAATTTGCAAGTTCCACAAACTATGCTAGAAAGAGCTGTGGCTTTCTCCTTCAGAGTTTGCCTTGGAAAACAGCCTGTTTTGAGGAGTGATTTCCTTCCAAGCAGACAACGTGGCTGGAAGCAGCTCAGGAGGTAGAGCGGGTTTACTGGTAACCAGAAGGTTGCTAGTTCGCTCTCCGGCTCCTCCTGGCTGAGTGCTGAGGTGTACCTGAGCAAGGCACCTCACCCCGACTGCTCCTGACCAGCTGGCTTTCACCCTGCATGGTTGACTCCTCTGTTGGTGTGTGAATGAATGAATAAAGTGAATGAAGTGGCAGCAAAATGAAAATGTCTAAATTATTGAAAAATGAGCGTTGTGTAAGACTGGATGTACGTGTTCAGCTTGCAGAGGGAGGTGAAGGGCAAACCCCAGCAAGGGAGGAGGGCTCCTCTGTCCAGAGCCCTTGGGGGCTGGTGGGGCTGAACTGGGACCAGGAACCTCCAGAGAATTTGGACAGGAGGGAGAGAACAGGTAAGACCTGTCGCTGTGCAGTGAGCTTTGACCGAAGTTCTGTTTAAACACTTTAACAAACAGGTCGCAACTCTTTTGTTGACAACGGAAACACAAAACCCAGGTTACTCTGATTGTCTTTGAGAATGGTTTCGGACACAGGCACACACACAGATGCAGTGCACACAGACACAAGCACACACGTACAGACACACACACACACACACACACACACACACACACATACGCCACACACACCTTTTTCAGGAAGAAAGTGTGTATTTTGTACTAAAGGAGGTTGTCCATCTGGTACAAAAAAAACGTTGGACAACAATAAAGCAGCTTGTGGTGCCTGCGTTCCTCATGCAGAGCAAGGTTCAGATCTTTGATTTATTACAGGAATATTTCCAAAGAAAATAAGATGCAAGCTGGGGACAACACATTGGAGGAATGGGATGCAATTGGTCAATACAAGTGACTAAACATGCTAGCTGTGTGTTCACAGATTTCAAAGAACCTCCATAGTGGAGTCCACTTGGTTGGTTTGATGAAATGTCGAAAAATAAAAAGTAAACGCAAAATATCCTTCTTCGTACTTGCATCTATTAGATGATAGCAACTGGATTTAAGCAGGTGAGCCACATAATAATATCAACTGGCTTTACTAAGGGGAGAGCCACAGTATAGTAGCAACTAGCTTTAAGGAGGCAGATATATGACAGTAGCTACTGGCTAACTAGGAGGCAAGCAACATGATAATAGCAACTAGCTTAAAGAAGGCCGATATATGACGGTAACAAATGGCTAACTAGGAGGCGAGCCAACATTTCCAACCCAACTGAGTAAGACAGAGCAAAAGAAAAAGAGGAATACAGACGTGAACAAAAAAGTAAGTGAGAGTAAGAGTCAGCAGAGAAGAGAGATATAGAGAGAGTGGGAGAGAGAGAGAGAGAGAGAGAGAGAGAGAGAGAGAGAGAGAGAGAGAGAGAGGGAGGTAGCAGAGAAGAGAGAGATAGAGAAAGAGAGGTGGCAGATTAGAGAGAGATAGAGAGAAAGAGGGAGAGGTGGCAGAGAAGAGAGGGAGAAAGAAAGAGAGGTAGCAGAAAAGAGATAGAGAGGTAGCAGAAAAAAAGAGGTTGCAGAGAAGAGAGACAGAGTTAGCAGAGAAGAGAGAGAGGTAACAGAGTAGAGAGAGAGCAAAAGAGAGAGAGCGAGGTAGCAGAGAAGAGAGATAAGTAGCAGAGAAGAGAGAGAGGTAGCAGAGAAGAGATAGAAAGAGATAGAGAGGTAGATGAGAAGAAAGAGAGAGGGAGAAAGAGATAGAAAAGAAGCAGAGAAAACAGAGAGAGATGGAGAGGTTGTGATATTGTGGAGTAGTGGAGAAAGGGGAAAGTGAACAAGTAGAAGAGAATAGCTTTAGTGTGTGCATGTCTCTAGCGTGTGTGTGTGTGTGTGTGTGTGTTTTGTACGCACTCAACTGTTTCCAGATGGGGTACAGATCACATTCAGCTGCCCTCGTCACCTTTTGCCTCCGCAGATGTATTTATTTTTAAACACACAAAAAAACACAATTGCAGTTGGAGCTTAATTTAGCTATGAACGCTTTGCATGCAATGCCATTTTCCTTCAGCGCCGGGAACAAAGGGGGCTTTTTAGCTGTGGCTAGTGTGCGCATGTGTGTGTGTGTGTGTGTGTGTGTGTGTGTGTGTGTGTGTTTGTGTGTGTGTGTGTATGTGTGTGTTTGAACTACTAAGTGCGGCAGTACATGGTGTATGGGTGGTGGGCGTGTCGGGTACCAACAGGAAGCTGTCAGCGATGCTTATCTGTAATGGCTCTATTTATACGGATTGTGCTGGCAAAGCTCTTTCCCCCAAATATTATCTTAGCTCACTGCCTATGGTTTAAAAGAGGACACAAAGTGCAAGAATGCACGTGTGGATTGCAGTGGAAGAAGGTCTTCTGGAGGTTGTTAGTCCTCGTCCTCAAAGAACAAGATGCTCTGAATCTGATTCTACACAATCAACCAAATATTCTAGGTAGATGTTTGATGTTGTCCTCGTACCATATCATATCCAAGTACACTATGGCCAGAACAAGATTTTATCGTAACCTAGAAGAGTGATACCACCCAAGACAGTAGGACAGGTTACAGGTAACAGGTTACAGGCTACTGTCTACAGGTTACAGGTTACTGTCTACAGGTTACAAGTTACAGTGTAGGATCAATAGGTCTAATTAGTGAAGCTCCAGCTTGACGCTCCATTTTCCCCTAGACACATACCTCATCCAATATCCACAAAAAGAATCAACCTGACCACAAAGTTAAGTTTGAAAGGTTCTCTTGTCAAAAGCAAAATACAAAAATCCTTTTCCACAACATGAGGTAGGATTTGAGGTCAGAGATAGAGAGAGTTCAAAAAACTGTGTGGCTCCACGCTTGATAACGCTGACTGTCTGTCACAGGTAGTTAGCACAATAAAGTTACCTCCCGCACTTCAAAATAAAAGTAATTAAATGTGCGCATACACCAAAAATAATATAAGTGAACTTCAATACAATCGAAATTACCCCAATTGACTATTATATTATTTATCTTATGAAAATCCAAATCATTATCAATCTATTTGAAACAATTACTCAAATAACTTACATTACATTAAGAGAGCCTACATGGTATGATACATGTTATGTTAAACACAAACATCATGACATGAGGACTTGACTTCAGAACAGTCTTTAGAACAGTCCATTATTGTCATCCGACTCTTGGAGCAAACATAGCTTTGTTATCGGGTGACAAAGTCCATTGGTCTTGGTCTTGACTTTAACTTGACGAACAAAGCCTTTCTTGTCTGGAAAAGTCTCCATGATCCTCCCAAGAGGCCAAGAATTTCTGGGAGATCCACAATCAGTACCACATCACTGATGCAGAAGTTACTTCCAGGCGTGGACAATCGTTCTTGAAGCTTTGTAAGGTACTGCACCAGAGTTTCCAGAAGATGTCTGAAAGGTACTGGACCTGTCTCCATCTGCGGTTAGTGTATTGGTCGTCCTTGTTAAATACTCCTGGAGGTAACTCGAACCTCCTTATTGCGTTGAGGCATGCATCAGTGTCAAGAGAAGTTGCAATTTCTAGATGAACAGCTCGTATGGCGAGACAGGTAAAGATGACACTGTACCTCTGTACTTGCACCCTACCTCTTTTCACCAGGAACGGGCTGAAATAGTCAACACCGACTCGCGTGAATGGAGGGTCATCAGGCAGAATTTGCATGTTGGTAGATCTGCCATGAGTTGCTTGCCAGCTGTTGCATGTAACTTCTTACAGACGCCGCACTTTGAAAGGAAAGTTCTGATGGCTCCATTAGCTCCGGGTATCCAGAACTGTTGACGTAGTTGAGCCAACATGTGGTTCCATCCGGCGTGAGCTGTAATGTCATGAATGTGACTCAACACAAGCCTTGTGATGTATGAATACTTTGGCAGGATGGCTGGCTGCTTAGAATGATCTGGCATCGCCGCTCGGCTCAACCTTCCTCCAACCCTCATGACTCCTTCTTGAAGAACTGGATTTGAACTTAAAAGAAAAAATTACTTATGAAGTTAGCTAGTTTTCTTCACTCTATGATGTTCCTTCAGCATTGTCAAGTCATCTTCAAATCTTTATTTCTGACAGTACTTAACGATTTCTGCTTCTGTCAAATTGTCACATGTAAGGTTTGTTCTTTGTTCTTTGAAAGCCTTCTTGAACAGATCCACTCTGCTTTCTCCACCTAATGTGTTAGGTTCCTTTCTCTTTGCTTTCAGCTCTTTAAGCTACCCCTTAATCTTCAGAAGTCAGGCAACAGTTTTGTACAGGATGAGAAGTGGCTCATCAACTGGTCCATTGGATCTGTTGGGTCTTGCATCTGAATGACGTGCGCTTGAGCTACTCTTTTGACCTCTAAGTCGTTGATATCCACCATTCAAGGATCTGGATTATTGGGCCACTGATCTTCTGTATGGAGCAAGTAATCTGGTCCAGCAACTTCAAAAATGCTTCAACAGTCTGTCCTCTTGAGACATGGTCAGCGGGATCCAGAGTGGTATTGATGTATCTCCACTGTGAGGTCTGTGAGTGCTCCAGGATTGCTGAGATACTATTAGCGACGAAGGTCTTGAATCTATTCTAGCACAGCCGTGATATCTGTCCAAATGATTGATTCATGAAGTTCTAGTTCAAGCTCTTTTTTCAGAATCTTGTCCAACTTAACTGCAACTGTAGTGGCAGTTAGGTCCATTCTTGGTATGGTTGGAGACTTTAAAGGTGCGACCCTGGCCTTTGCCATCATCAGGGTGGATAGAGCTTCTTTTTCATCTGTCAACTCCAAAATTCTCGAGCTGTTGCAAACTTGAGATCCATCTTTTACAGCTCTTGATGACTTCGTCTGGCAGATCTTCATCCCAGCTATACTTCTGCCTGCAAAAATCTTAAAGGATCTTCTTGGCAGGCAGCACCACTGGAGCGACAAAGCCCAGCGGATCAAAGATGGTACTGACGAGGGAAAGCAGGCCTCTCCTAGTGTGTGGTCGATCTTTGAGGTTTATCTTGAACTTGAACTGATCTGATTCGGCACACCACTGGATTCCCAATGTTCTCTCCATTGGTAGGTTATCTTCATCAAAGTCCAGATCTTGAAAACCCTTTGCCTATCCATCTTCAGGAATGGAGCTGAGAAACTTATGGCTGTTGCTCGACCATTTTGTTTTGTTCATGTCGAAATCCACCTCTTGCCAGCATGCTCCGCAGTTCAGCAGTTTGATAGCTGTATCTTCATCAGTAGTTGACTGAAGACAGTCGTCTACGTAGAAATTTCTCTTGACTGTTTTGGCAGTTTTGTGACCAAAGTCATCCTCAAAATCTGTTGCACATTTCTGCAGTGCGAAGTTAGCAACACTTGGCGATGATGTTGCATCAAAGATGTGGACCAACATCTTGTGTTTAACCAGCCCTTGCTTGTAGTTCCCATCAGGCCACCAGAGAAACCTGAAGAGATTTGTGTCTTCGTTGCTGACTCTGATCTGGTGGAACATGGCCTCCACATCAGCCATAACTGCCACACTGTCTTGTGAGCTCGTTAGGTCCGGTCCCTGCAGGAGTTGCTGGTTCAGCGATGTTCCTTGAAAGCTTGCACTGCAGTCGAAGACAATGGGTAGCTTTTGCTTGATTGGATGTCTGACTCTGTGACGAGGCAGATACCGGGTTCTTCCTTCTGTTGGCTTATGCTCAGCACCGAGTTTCACTACATAGTCCTTCTTGAGAATGTCATCCATGAATGCAATGTATTCCTTATAAACTTGACATCTCGAGAGAATCTTTTCTTTAGGTTCAAAGCATGTTACTTGGCAACCGCTCTGTTGTTGGGCATGCACAGGACTTGCTCCTTACTGGAAGACAGATGCTGTAATGACCATTGACAAGTTTTGATGATTCAGACACCATGTTGATAAATTGTTGATCGTCCTTGGACGTTTCGATGTCTTCTTCCTGTCCTGCATCAGGAAAGTCCAGCTTGAACTGCAGCTGCCAAAGCTCTTCTATCTTAGCTATGGAGATGTGATTTAATCTGATTTCTGTCACTTTGTTTGCTTACGTGGCCTCACTTTCACCTCTGAGTGGTCTGTTTACTGTCCAGCTCAATACTGTCCTGACGGCGTAAGGTCCATCATCCATGCTGCTGATCACCTGTAACGGCTCCATTGCCTTGGGAACGTTAGCTCCTATGAGTAACCCATCCTCTTCTTAGATAGTCGAAAGATTCACCTCTTTAAGGTAGGGCCAACAGTTAATGTCCTCTTTGCGGGGAATATTATCCTTGGTTACAGGGATTTTTTTTGTGAGACAACATCTGCAAACTCAATAAACTGGTAGCCATCCAGGCTACTGATTTCAAGTCTGGTTACAATGCGGGTGTTGACATTCATTACCTATTGTTCTCAATGAGATGCTTGTATTGTGTCCACTCATGTTCAGTTGGTTAATCAGTGACTCTATAGCTGAAGTCGCTGAGCAACCTGGATCCATAAACGCGTAGGTTGCCCGACTTGGTTCCCTTTTGTGCCTTGACACACATTGGAATGATTGAAAGAATGCAATCTTCCTTACTGGCCTCTGTGACACCAAAAGTTTTCATCATCTGTACAAGGGCGCTTGATATGGATTGTTGATCGCAGCTTTCCTTTGTTGTATCATCTCTGGAGGCTTTAGTGTTAATGTGCAGCAGGGTAGGATGCGGTCGTGAGCATTCTTGGCATTGAGCCTTCTCCTTGCAGCCGCTGCTCATGTGACTGTTTCAAACATGCAAAACACAAACCTTTGCTTCTTAAAAAGTGAATCTTCTCCTTGTGTGGCTTGCCCTTTAATTTTCTGGTGACTGTGAGACTGTGTTGCTCTTTTTTGCAATAAAGAGAAGGCTTGCCATAGGAGTTCACTGAAACAATTTTTACATTTGGTGTTCTCCATCTTGATTTGGGTTTCGGGGGAAACAACCGCGGTTGTAAACACCTTCGTTGGTTTGAGTGTCTCTGTATATTGTGGGTTCGGTTTCTGTCCCACAGGGTCTTTCGAGCCTGCGGTGGGGTCTTTAATGTTTCCGTAAAGCGGGTGTAATATATATTTAACCTGCTTGTTGACAAAGTCGTCGAAATCCTTAAACTTGATTCGTTTCTTTGTTTTTTCTTGTAGGTCGCAGGCAGACTTCCTCCATGTTTCCTTGAGCCTGTATGGAAGCTTGTTGGCCAGTGCTTTTATGTTATCTGTGTTGTCCAAGTGTTCCATGTAGCTAATATTTGCAATTGTGTTGGAGCAGCCTGTGAGGAACAATGCGAGACTGCAGTGCATCGCCATCCTCTGGCTTGTTTGTCTGCCAATCCAAAGCTTGCTTCATGCCCGCATCCATGGCTGAAGTGCCCTTGAGCAAGGCACCTAATCCCTCACTGCTCCCCGAGCACTGTACTGCAGCATCTCACTGCTCCGGGTCAGTGTGTGCTTCACCTCACTGTGTTGACTGTGTGCTCTGTGTGTTTCACTAATTTCACGAATGCAGAGACCAAATTCCTCATATGTGAGAGCATATGTGGCCAATAAGCTATTTCACTGATTCACTGATGTAGGCCTCAACTATCTTAGTAGTCATCACCAAAAAACTATTTTAGCATTTTCTTGGCTCTAGCGTAATCTGCTGAAGGTTCCATGTGAATGCAGCTCTTAACCAACTCATGTGGTTGTCCACTTGTGTACTGCAGCAAAAATTATAGCCAATCACAGTTGTCATCAGTGGCGCTTTCCATGTTCAATAGATCTGATAAAGGTGTTATACTCAAACGGGTCCCCCTTGAATGTTGAAATGGTGAGATCAGGAAGTAAAGCTGCTTTGTGATTCTTCACAAGACACTCTGAGAGATTGGCTTGCTGAGACATGGCTTTGCAGAGGCTATCGAAAACTGGTTTGTTGTTGGAATCCATGTTAGGCGAAGGCAGGGCATTTTCCAGTGATGCAGGCAGAACGTTGTGCTTAACCTTGGGTGGAGATGAGACATGCTGCAATGGTGGTTGAAAGTTAGTTTTCACATTTGTTTCTCTTTTTTGTTTATCAACTTCAGCGCTGCTCATTTCCACTTTCCACTTACATTTTTCTGTGCATTTCATGCATTTCCTTTCTTGCCTTCATAGCAGCCTCAAACTCGGCCTCTCAACACTTTTCTTCTGCTTCCCTGCATATTTTTTTTGCACTCCTAACTGCTTCTTCCTTTTCTAAGGCCAACTTCTCTCTTAAAGCTGCAGCCTTTGCCAACAATGATGCATGTTCCATTTCTGCCTTTATCCTGATTGTGGAAGATGAGAAGGAGACGCACATTAGGATCCAGTTACACTTCGTTTGCATTTAGTGGTTGATGTGGTCGAGCGGTTTGATGATCTAGACCTACTATCTGCATGCATCTCTTCCTTGGCACTCTACAGCCTGCTCACAGTGTTTCATTACATCCTTCATCCATTCCTCACCTTTCCAGAAGAAAGCGTTAATGGCTTCATTTTTAGGATCAAACCAAGTCTTTTGATCATCCTGAAACTCATCCTCAGTCATCAGTTATTTCAAACAAGAAATTTGGTGACAAAAACCTTGAAGCAGACAATTAAACTTATTTTTTACAGTGTCGACAGTTCATGTGTCCTACATCATCTTCCATTAATTGCTGGATTTGATTTTCCATGCTAGTGGTCTGTGACAACTTGTACCTGGGTTTTTTTTACTGTTTTAACTTTGTTTTCTTCCAAAGCCTTCTCAGTAATTTTTACAGGATATTTTTTAAGTTCCTGTTGGCTCTTAGTGATGGCTCATTCGCGAACGAATCAGTTCGAACAAATGACTCTTTAACATGAACGATGATTGATTCGCCATCAGTTCGTCTCGTTCGTATCATTCGTTCTCCAAGACTCGACTCCCAGCTCCACCCACTAGTTGCTGAGTCACGCTGACTCACGAGTCACCGTTCGTTCACTGACTGTGTTAAGTGGTGAAGACTCGAGGACTGAGAAGTCAGGAGAGCCGGGCAACAACATCCCGATTCTGAACATGAAACGCTCCTCAGCTTAAAGGAATTTAGTTAATGTTGTGTTAATTGATGACCGTTTGCACCACTGCATGATCGTGATTTGTTTGAGAATGAGAACGAGGGAGGAGCTGAGTCTGACCGACTCGGCTGAGAACTGTGCATTCGTGATTCCTTTGAATGAGAACGAGGGAGGAGCTGAGTCTGACCAACTCAGTGACTGAGAACCATGAGTCACTGCTACCGGAAATGTGACTGAACAAACTAACTATTCAAAATCATGAAATCCACCACTAGTGGCTCCACGCTTGTTAACCCTGGTTGTCTGGCACAGGTAGTTAGCCCAATAAAGTTACCTCTCACACTTCAAAATAAAAGTAATTAAATGTGCACATACACCAAAAATAATACAAGTGAACTTCAAAATAAAATTCAATATATTCGAAATAACCACAATTTCTCTTCTGAAAGTCCCAACATTATCATAAAATATGAACTTAAATAAAGCAAATAGGCATGAAGGCTCCTACATACAGGTAACAGGTTTCAGCTGTCAGGTTACAGGTTACTGTCAACAGGTTACAGCTGTCATGTTACAGCTGCCAGGTTACCGGTTACAGATTACAGGTTACATGTTACTGTCTACATGTTACAGGTGCCAGGTTACAGGTAAAAGATAGCAGGTTAGAGGTTACAGCTGTCAGGTTACAGGTCTCAGGTTACATGTTACTGTCTACAGGTTGCAGGTTACAGGTGACAGGTGACAGATAACAGGTTACAGGTGTCAGGTTACAGTCACTGTCTACAGGTTACAGGTGTCAGGTTATAGGTGACAGGTGACAGGTTACAAGTTTTACAGTGTTACGGGGTTGTCTGCATATATTGGGGTGTGTGTGTGTGTGTGCCTCCGGTTTGGCTCTATGGGACCTTATATAAACGGCTAACATGTTAACAACACACATCAGTGTCTTAAGGGGACATGATATAACAGCTTATATCTTGCAAGGCAGAAAATGAGCAGTTTGAACGTCACAGCAGCTAGAGCAAGACAGATGTGAGAATAAAGAGCTCATGAAAAAAAAACTCATGGTGGATCCTGACTCTGTCCACTGTAGTGATACAAAGATTCTTTGTCTGTACTCTGTGATCTGAATCTTATATTCAATCTTTGCCTCAACTGAGCTCATTGATCAAAAGTAATATAGTTATATAGATATAGATATATATA
>JAOPUA010000121.1:679492-690903 GCA_027122455.1 Trisopterus luscus | reverse complement strand
CTCCCTTGAATAAACAAGGTGTCCACCGCTATGCTGTCCGTGAAAAGTCAGTGTATCCATAGGATATATATAGTTTTCCACAGCTAGTGTTACATAAAGAGTTTAAGTTTACACAATCACACTTAAATTACTAAAAACAACGCGACACGCACGGAGCTACTGGATAGGCGTCCTGCTCGCGCCGGCGCCGGAAGTACATTTCCCAGTCATAACAGGGAATTAATTTCACTGCAAATGACAAATTATCCACAGCTTAATAACATAAATGGAGACTTTAAAAGGCAGGGGGATTCCATCGCTGCAACAGCACATTATTTATTCCTGAAGGTCATTGAACAGTGTTGATTAAGAGTTCTGCTACACTGCAAATCCAGAGTTTTCACAAGAGCCCAATTTGAATTTGCTCAGTGAGTCACTCTGGGAACGAGCAATATACTCAGTCACTTCCCGATTCCCCTGGCCCAGAACATTAACCAATCATATTGGTGTATCTGATATAGGCGGGCCAAAAGCATTGCTGTTTTACCGACCGGATACGGCAAGAGTCTTATCTATTGGATAGCTCCGCTGGTCTGGATATGTCACCCCTTGTATTCTTCTGATTGGTCATAGTATTATCCTATTGCGTGCAGTGATTTCCAAATGCATCCTTCGTGCAGCCCCTCGAGTTGGGCCATTTTCATTACTCGTCGCCAGACCCTACAGCTTTCTAGATGTGGGTCTGGATTTCTGCAGAATTTACAAATGTTCTTGGTGGGTTTTCATATTGATTCTGAAGATTTCAATATGGAGCTTGATGTTTTTGATTATACAATGGATATGGAACTTGCTACACATTAAATAATATGGAACTGGAGGATATATGAAGTTAACCTTTCTCCTCAGTGAGAGGAGATTCATTGGTGCTAATACAATGCTAATTGGCAATAATTAGCCATTGTGGTCCTCATGTGATCAGAATAGTGGTGGTCAGGTACTGATAGGTGGGGCAAATGTGATGGGATAACGAATGGTAGCACACATTTTAAGGGGAACTATGCTACTTAGCTTAATTTACCTTATTTGTTCAGGTTAAAGTCATTGTGATGGTTCTATGACACTTTATGGGTCGATTGGTGGCAGTTTTGATACCCCCTAGCGCAGGGCTGGGTTACGTACACAGGGCCAGACACGGCCCGCCAAAGCATTTCATCCGGCCCGCGGAGGCAAGGGCAAAAAAAACACAAAATATTTCAAATGTTAACAAAGCATATAGCCTAGCCTACAATATAGTTATACAAGCATAAGTGACAACTTTTGAATGTTTTCCAAGAAAAATGGACTGATGATTAGCCAGTTTGGTTGGCCAGTTTGCCTTGTGTGCGGAGAATCGCTTGCTGTAATGAAAAAGACCAACCTGGAACGTCATTACAGTACTAAACATGCTAGGCTAAGTGAATTTTAGGCGCAGTTACGCAAGGACAAAATAAACACACTTAAGCAAAGTTTGGGTGCCCAACAAGCAGCTTTCACCAGACCAACTTCAGAGAGAGAAAACGTTGTGCATGCAAGTTATGTGGTGAGGGAGTTACAAACGTTACAAAAATTGATACGGCGCATATGGGCGGAGAAAGGGAAAATGCAAGTTTCTGCCAGTGACCCGCCGCCAACTCTCACGAGAGTCTCAGGTCTTGCAAAGAAACAAATTGCTTTACGGCACTACACAAACATGGAACCGGCTAGATATAAACAGAGAGACAGAGACAGAGAAACCCAATGTCGGAGTAGTAAACGTTGGGCGAGCTTTTCAGGAATGGTGTGAACTGAAAGAAAAATAAGACTGCAAATCATATGCTGACTTGGCTGTGTTGCTCTTGAAATTGTAAGTACCCTTGGGTGTTCTATTTGTTTTTCTTTGTAATGTGGCTTTCTCAATGTTGATAGTCTCTGTAAAAATGTGTTTGCTTGACTGTTTTGTTGTGAGCCCTCTTTGTTTCTAGCTTGCTTGCTTGCGTACTTGCTAGCAAAGTTTGTTTCCATGGTTGTTTTGCTGTTCGTCTGTCTCGTTCCCCAGATAGAGGCTAAATACCCGAATCCAGGTTCTTGTTGTTAATTTAGATCACTAGATCACCATTAGAATGCCTCAGATTTTCCAAAGAGTGTTGCCTATATCATGTGATGATATTATGTCCGGCTGGCCACATAATGCAGTACCCTGCACGAGAGATGCTAGTTGGCACATACTCTTCGGGAACAGAACTGTTACATTTTAGGAGACGTGAACCTCCATGTACTGTACTCCTACATCTCTGACATCCAGACGGCCATCCTCTCCAGGAAGAGGTGGAACAGGCCTTCCTCGCAAGATCATTTTAAGGCTGAACCAAGACGACGGGCCTGCTTGCCCCGGTATAGCAACCACCCACATCCAAACTTTTGCAGGTGTCATGAGGAAACCTCGATTCAGAGAACCCTCAAGAAGATGCTACACAATAGCCGTAAGGCAAAAAAAAAAACATGAAGCACTGTCACTTGCATTTTTTTCAATATCCAAAATAATATATATCCAAACATCTACACGTCCAGGCACCGCCTGAAGCCTGTGTAGTGGGCCCTGGGGTCAGGAAATGTGTCCCTGATGTTCCAGACACAGCAGCTGGCTATGACAACTCTCCTTCCCACACCCGGGCAGCCATGCTGCCACAGCACAAATTGTCAATATGCTGAGTGCCTGAATGGTCTCTGCTCAAGTCCTGGCTCTTTGCTCTCATCAAGAGCAAAGATATCGTTCCATGCTGCCCGGGCCAACCACCAACCACCCTCTCAATGTCGGAATCCATCTCCCTCAATTCCGACAAGTGCACCAGTGAGGGAGAGCTCCATCTGTTTCAGGGTTCAGGGGTTCCTCCAGCTAAGACAGTACGTCAAACATCATCCCAGGGGACCTGTTCAGGAAATAACTTGTCCTTCTGGCCTGGCTCCATACAGAGAGAAGTTTTTCCTTGACAAACAAATCAAAAGTTTTTTTTCTTTTCATTGTGCATATCTCTGGGGTAAAATCAAGTATATCTGATATCTTATTGGGTTGTAAACAATTGTAAACCGTAAACATTGGAATTGTAAACATTAGTTGTAAACAAACCTTTGTCCCTGCTGAGCACCGCTTCTGGAGCTCGTCCAGCTTTTTCTGGCTGTAAGAGTCCAGGTCCTCTGAGCCTTCCCCCCTCTTTGAGTTCTCCACCGTGGAGTTCTGGGCTTTCCAGGTCTATTGCCTGTAGCCTGAGGTGTGAACTTGGATGATGCAGTTGAGGTTGATTCCTGCAATATCACACAATGACCTGATGTAAAGATGACGTTTTAAGCCTACCTTTGTTGAACATTACAACTTATATTACTGCGTATACTTGAGCAGATACATAAATGTATGATTACTGCGCAAATTGTTCATGCTATCGTTCTGTATTATGTTGGCCAACACTCTTACACTGAGCGTTCTGTTCAACAACCAAAGATAAAACAATTCTCCCTGTCAACTATATAAAAAGGATGGGTTCATGTTTATTGTAACACAACACAAAAATACACTATTTCACAAAATGTATAACCTTGTCTACTCTTCTCTTCAACATTCTTAAGTATTATGTGAGGAAAAACATTCAACCTACTGTGCATTCTAGTGCAACCTGACGAGCCAGGGGACAAGTCCCATGATGAAATAGTGACAATATTGGGAAATCACTACTCTCCTAAGCCACTGATTATTGCAGAGATGTCCAGATTCCATAATATGAACCAGGAAGAGGGTGAATCTGTTTCACAGTTCGTAGCTGTACTGAAACGGTTATCTGAACATTGTAAATTTGGACTTTCACTCAATGACACCATACGTGACAGATTGGTGTGTGGTCTATGCAGTGGGGCTATTAAGAAATGACTACTCACTGAGGCTAACCTGATACTGGAAAAGGCAATAGAGATAAGTATGTCAATGGAGATGGCTGCCCGAGAAGCACAGCAGCTAAGTACATAAACCCAAGTGCATAAGTTGTCCTTTGAGTCCAAGAACAAGGCAGCAGCTGGCAAGTCATACTACCATTGTGGGAAAACAGGGCACCAGGCATCAGAGTGTTGGTGTAAGGACTTAGACTGCCGAAGATGTGGTAAGAAAGGCCATATCGAACGTGCCTGTAAAAATAAAAAGACCAAGACATACAAACAGCACACTGAGACGAATAAAAGTGCCTTCCACAGAAACAAAAAAAAACATGTAAATAAGATGGAGCACGAACAGGACGAGCAGAGTGACTGTGAGTCTGATGATGAAGATGCAGTGCATGTTTTATCCGTTAGGGACAGTGATGATGGATACAAGGTCACACCACAAGGAGAACAAAGCAGAACAAAGCAGTGCGGATGCAAGTGGACACAGGTACATGTGTATCCATGGTATCCGAAGCAGTTTACAAGGGGAAGCTGCAGCACCTCTTACTCTTCGAGTGACCAAGTTGAAGTTAAGGCCCTACAGTGGTGAGGCTGTTCCAGTGTTAGGAGTCGTGGATGTGACAGTGGAACACAACAAGCAGAAAAAGACTCTTCCACTGTACATCATTCAAGGAAATCTTCCCGCTCTGCTAGGCTGCAGGTGGCTGGAAAAGGTCAGACTGAACTGGCAAGTGTTCCCGGTTAATGATGGGGACGCGGGCCCCCTACAGGAGATCTTGAAGAAGCACTCCAAAGTTTTTGACGGAGAACTTGGCAGTATGAAGGACATTACGGTTAAGCTGACAATCAAACCAGGAAGCACACCAAAGTGTCTTAAAGCTGGACCTGTCCCGTATGTCATCAAACCCAAGGTAGAGGCAGAGTTAGACAGATTAGCGAACAGTGGAGTATTGGAACTAGTGAGCACAAGTGAATAGGCTACACCGATTGTTACAGTCATGAAAAAAGATGGGGCTCCAAGGATCTGTGGTCATTTTAAAGTCACTGTGAACCCTGTCTTGACTGCAGAACAGTATCCATTACCCCTCATCGATGACCTCTTTTCATGTTTGGCTGGAGGACAGAAGTTTAGTAAGGTAGATTTACGTCAGGCATATTTCCAGATGCATGTTTATCCAGTCACAGGAACTGTTGACCATAGTGACACACAAAGGTCTGTACAGGTACCGGAGGCTCCCTTTTGGGATTACCTCTGCTCTAGCACTTTTTCAAAGAGCAATGGCCCAGATTCTGAGTGGGCTACCGGGGGTCCAGTGCTACTTGGATGACCAGCTTATCACAGGACCAGATGAGCAGTCGCACTTAAGGATCCTGGATGCGACACTACAAAGACTGCAGGAATATGATCTGAAAGTCTGGAAAGACAAGTGTGAGTTTTTCCAACATTCTGTTGAGTACCTGGGGCACGTAATCGACAGCACTGGACTCCACAAGGCACCATCAAAGGTGAAGGCTATTGTGGAGGCTCCATCCCGAAGAATGTGAGTCAGTTGAGGTAATTCCTTGGCCTGCTGACATACTATGCAAAGTTTGTACCTAACCTTTCCAATACGCTGAAGCCGCTGCATGAGCTTCTAAACAAAACCAAGACATTGAAGTGGACAGACAAATGTGAGACAACTTTCAAAGAAGTGAAGACAGCCCTCTCTCAATCTGAGGCCCTCACCCACTTTGACCCCACATTACCACTTCAGCTGGCATGTGATGCCTCACCTTATGGTGTGGGTGCAGTAGTGTCACACATCATGCCATCAGGGGAAGAGAGTCCAATCGCCTTTGCAAAGCAGAGAGTAATTACACTCAGATTGAGCGTGAAGCACTGTCTATAGTGTTTGGAGTGAAGAAATTCCATCAGTATCTCTTCGGCAGAAAATTCACGCTACTGACAGGCCATCAACCTCTCACCTCTATCTTTGGTCCTCATACTGGTATCCCTTGCTTGCGGCCAGTCGTATGCAGCAATGGGCTCTGTTATTGTCCGCCCACCAGTATGACTTCAAGTATAGGAAGGCGGACCAGCACGGGAATGCTGACGGGCTCTCAAGGCTCCCGTTGCCTGTCGCACACACTGAGCCAACACAAGCTGAGATCTTCTACTTCAAGGAGGTGACCGCTGCTTCGGTAACCTCGACTCTCGAAGAAACACACTCACACTGACCCAGTCATGTCGGAAGTTATGGACATCGTTGCTCATGGGAGGAGAGGAGAGATGACACCGAGCTTGAAACCTTGCCTGGTGAGAAGAAACAAGCTTTCATTCTAGTCTGGATGCCTATTGTGGGGCTATCGTGTCATTATTCCACTGCCACTAAGAGAGAAAGTGCTTGACGAGCTCCACTCTGGACACTGTGGGGTGGTGCGAATGAAAGACATCGCACACAGCTATTTCTGGTGGCCAGGCCTGGATGCAGCTATAGAGGAGAAAGCAAAGTCATGTTCTGCCTGCCTGAAACTGAGAAACCTCCCACAGCTGGCTGTGGGAGGTTTCCCTTTGTAAAGGGGGGGCTATGTTGTGTATTGACCACCTAAGTTTGTCCCTTTTGTGATACTGCCAACCCCCCTTGTGTTACGTGCAAACATTAATGTAATCCTCAGTCCTGGGTTGTGCAACTAAATACATGCCCACGTGCAATTCTCCCTGGTCTTATGTTTCCTCATTATTAGTTGTTATACCAAATAGTAGAACGAGTATACAACAGGGACGTCATGTAAAAAGTAATTAAAAACAGATTACATGATTTGCAAATCCTTTTCAACCTATATTCAATTGAATACACTACGAAGATAAGATATTTTTTGCAAATATTCAATCGCATGGAATTTGTTTCATGCAACACATTCCAAAAAAGCTGGGACAGGGGCATGTTTATCACTGTGTTACATTGTATGGGAAATTTTTTCCCATTCTCGCTTGATGTACAACTTCAGTGCAGAATGTGGCTTAACATTGTCTTGCTGGAATAAGCTGGGACGTCCCTGAAAAAGACGTTGCTTGGATGGCAGCACATGTTGCTCCAAAACCTGTATGTACCTTTGTGCATTAATGGTGCCTTCAAAGATGTGCAAGTTACCCATGCCATGGGCATTAACACACCCCCATACCATCACAGATTCTGGCTTTTGCCGGCGGCATTTCTGGGTGTTGATATATGGCTTAAGTTTGCATGGTAGAGTTTTAACTTGCAGGGATCAAAGGTCACAGGCATTCAATGTTGCTTTTCGGCCTTGCCGCTTACATGCATAGATTTCTTCAAGATTCTCTGAATCTTTCTGGAATATTATTGATCGTAGATGATGAAATCCCCAAATTCAAAATTGCAATTGTACGTCAAGAAACTTTGTTCTTAAACTGTTGGACTATTTGCTCACGCAGTTGTTCACAAAGTGGTGAACCTCGCCCCATCTTTGCTTGTGAATGTGCATTTCAGGGATGCTTCTTTTATACCCAATCATGACACTGACCTGTTTCCAATTCACCTGTTCACCTGTGCAATGTTCCAAACAGGTGTTTTTTGAGCATTTCTGAATTTTCCGAGTCTTTTGTTGCCCCTGTCCCAGCTTTTTTGGAACATATTGCAGGCATCGAATTCCATGTGAGTCAATATTTGCAAAAAAACAACAAAGTTTAAACAATAAATATATTCTATCTATCTAGTGTTAGCAATTGAATATAGGTTGAAAAGGATTTGCAAATCATTGTATTCTGTTTTTATTTACGTTTTACACAATGTCCCGACTTCATTGGAATTGGGGTTGTAGTTTTCCAAATAGCATGCTTTGCTCATTTAGCGAATGGCGAGCAGATATCAAGCATTTAATTTGGTTGTATCTAAACATCTGTTGATTGTTTCCGTGCTGGTTGATGGGATGTGACAACCACTCTTGCGCTTTGCCAGACCAGGAATGCGTCCCCTTGTGGACCCCTTCATTAGAGGGCTACTCCAGGAACAGAGAGAGCATTGATTGCATCTGGGTGTAATTTATTCTAGGAAAGCAACAAGCTGACACCATGTAGGCCACCTGCTTAATACAGCTGAGCCATCTGCTCCATATGTATAGCTGGCTACATCTGTGTGCTCCTCTGGTATTCATTACAATAGGAGACATTATATACCGTGGGCTGCCCCAAGCTTTGTGTCTGCAGATGGAGAAGATCTCTGGTGTCATTGAATTCCTATAGTTGTACTCACTTGCTGACTTCACCAGTTCACTGTTATGACAACACTAAATATGAGCTATGTCAAGAATATTCCTTGTGTGTATTTTTGCCTTTCAAGATGAGGAATTATTCAGGCTTGGCTTTGTAGACACCCTTTGATCAGGCCTATAATGATTATGTACATAAAGGTGCGTGATGTCTCTGAAACCTTGGTCAATTTGTTCACCACAAAATGCTGCCCACATTAACTTATTTTCAAAGTTTAACCTTACATCATGGTATATATAGCTTTTCTTAAATAAAGTGTTCACATTATCTCCAGAGATATGTTTATCTCAGGTATCGCCTGAACTCTGAATACACAAATTCTTCATCATCATCTGTCATGAACATTGCATTCTGAATGTTTCCACATCGCCATGGTTAACACACTAGCTGCTCCTGGGCCTATTGATTTCACATAACTAATAGGTATATAAATTGGCCCTGAAGATTCCTAAATTGGATAATAATTACGTTAACCAGGAATTTGTCTAACTCATATCGTGCGATCTCTCGAGCACTGTCTCATTTGCGTTCCAACATCCTCCATTAAAGACCGACTGGGAATCTCAATCACATTACAAGCATACCTGCTCGCTGTCAAGAATCACTGCCCACAATACCGTCTCTCCCCTTTTGGTCCTTCAAGCAACGTTTAGATCATGCTGACCCTCGTTAGCATGTTCCTTCACCTGCACAGCTACTGGGCCGAATGTGCTGTTTCCTTTATTGATTGAATGCATCGTTGTGTAAGTCTCAATCCCCCCCCCCCCCCCCCCATCGTGTGTAATATGAACTAGCCGTCGACACAGGTTTCCTTATATATATATATATATATATATACTGTACTGTACTGTATCGAATATACCCACACCCTTTATCCCTTTACCCTTTACCAGCAGAAAGGACAAGCAGACGGACACACAGAAATGATAGGATCAAATGGTGAATCAACGGCTGTGTCCCTCTGTTTCTGAACAAGGACAGATCTATGTTCCAGCCTGTGTTCATCTACAGGGACAGATCTATGTCAAGCCTGTGTTCCTCTACAGGGAAAGTTCTATGTTTAGCTTGTGTTTGTGTACAGGCACATCTATGTTCCAGCCTGTGTTTGTGTGCAGGGACAAATCTATGTTCCAACGTGTGTTTTCCACACAGGCAACAGAGCAGGACTCTCTGGGGACCTGCTGCCAAGTGGTCCCCGTTGTTTTGTGGACCTGGAGGTGGGAGGGTAAACCACACTCTGACCTCCAAGATGCCTCAGTTTCTGCTGCTATCATCCAAACTGTAAGAGATTACAGAGGACCAGACTCTGACACAGGGAACGACTCCCCGTCCAATTTATGAACGTCAGCCGGAGCGAGGGGAGGAGGTCGGACACAGAGACAGGTGGTCCCTGGCGTGGCTCAGATGAATCATATTTATTTTTCCATTGTTCTGTTCTAAGGACTGAGGAAGAAAGAGGAAAATAAAAATGACACCTAGACCCTGAAAGATATAGAGAGTTATTCATGAGAGGTAGCCCCTCCCCTATGCTGGGGTTGAGAACCAGGCTGACATCTGATTGGTTGAAGGTTGAAAGTGGGGGTACAGTGGGGTACAGAGACACATGGACTCACAGTCCTTTCCGAGTACAGGATAACGTGCAGTGTTCGCCTGACAGCATGGCGTACCTCTGAGACCGTCGCATCATTTCGAACACCTGCTTTTATCAATGGCGTCTCCTGTCTGAGATTTACATATGAGATATTTAGACATCAGGCAGATGCTCTCCCTCCGGAGGACACATCACAGTGGCTAGATTCATTTATTTCATTGACACGTTTTTCTTTCTCTGGTTCTTCCCTTGTGTGTCAGTCGGGCCGAGCCGTCTCCGTCTCAAGAGCAGGGAATGAGGAGGGAGGAGGGAAGAGGGCAGGAGGAGGAGGAGAGAGATATCACAGTCGATTCGATTACGTGGATTGCATTACACCCTGAGTATGTGAAGGAGTTCCTCCCTCATCATGAGCAGCTCCCTGTCTCTGGGGCGTGGACACGGCAGGAAGTGAGGACGATGGCTGATTGGGTTACAGGGTTAAGGTTTGGGCTGCTTTCTAGGGGTTACTTTTCTCAATCTCACCTTGCCGGCAGAGCATGGAGGCCAGGCCAGGGGATCTGAGCTGATTTTCCTGGATGCTGTGGTGGTATTATTATGATGATTGTTATTATTGGAGCTGTGGGTCAGGGTGTGTCGGCTAACGAGGCGCCCGGCTGCCCGCCACCGCCCCACCCTGTCAGGCGTGATCATCTGAATCAATCATGCCACTGAATGTATTGCTCAATAACGTGCGCTGTGGGGAAGCAGCTAGGCCAGTGTCGACAGTTTATTAGCCAGTAATCAACACTTCTCTTTACACATTTATCCGTTGAGAAGCGTGCCTCCATGTGCTAATGAAGCTGGGAGAGAGCTGCTGTTTGTTCAGGACTGAAGATGGATGGCTCAGGGAGTGTGTGTCAGTGGGGTCGAGCTCCCCCAGTTTCCTGAGGTCAGACGCTCCTCTCCATCACCACCACGCCATGTTCAGTTGGCCTCTGCGTGCGCATGATGATGGATGTGGGGGGGGGGGGTGTCTGGAATGCATTCTCCCCGAACAGTAAATTAAATTGCAACACGATCAGGTTGACACTAAACCTGAATCAGGCGTCGCCGCGGCAACGTGATGAACTGGCTGCTGTTTCAGTGTTCATGACCAGCAGACCATCATGGGGAACATTGCTTTGGTTTGTCCTTCATGGGTTGTTACCTGGTTAGGGTGTTGGCTTGTGAGTACGGTTAGTTATCAAATTAAATGCTTCATACATTTGGAGTTGAATTTGTGGTTAGGGTCAGGAATAATAATAATAATAATAATAATAATAATGCTAATAATAATAATAATAATAATAATAGTAATAATAATAGTAATAAAAAAATAAAATGCAAAAAATATGTTATACTGTTTGTGAGTGTGTGCGACTGTTTGTGTGGCTTTGTGTGTGCCCGTGTGTGTGGGTGTGTGTGTGTGTGTGTGTTGCTGTGTGTGTGTGTGTTTGCAAATATGACTCATCCTTCACTGTGTGCCTTGCACACCCTCCCAAATCTCTCACAGTTTTTCCCACTTCTATCCCGCCTCGATTTTCTCTCTCTCTCTCTCTCTCTCTCTCTCTCTCTCTCTCTCTCTCTCTCTCTCTCTCTCTCTCTCTCTCTCTC
>JAOPUA010000121.1:541612-554088 GCA_027122455.1 Trisopterus luscus | reverse complement strand
TGATTTTCATTTGCTGCTAACTGCATGTTCATTGATTATTGTATAATAAATGTTTATTGATTGCATCAGTCCCATTTCTGTGCCTTCATTGGACACACCTGGATATGGTTTGATAGTATAGTTTAATCATTCTCTAAACTATAGAATCAAGTACCCCTGGATTAATAAGGCTGCTACAGCAGCCTTATTAAGATGAACCCGAAGCATAATTTCGGGTAAGCCACCTTTTGGCTCATCACAAGAAGCCTTTTACAGATAGCGTTGTTGATCAAAGAGACTATGTCTATTGTCGCCAACACAGTGTGTCGTCAACACAAGGACGACATCAAGGCAGCACTCAGCAGTGTCCCGCTTGGTCCTGTGACGGTGACAAGAAGGGTTGAATCACTGTCTGGGACGTGGATCAGCAGGTGTTAAGGGACTTGGCACTTTGTGAAGATTTTTCAGTTTAAATATGAATTGAATCGCTGGATGTTACAGACACAGCCCAACTCACTGTGTTCCTCAGAATAGTTTTCCATGATTCTACAACTTTTCTTTTCACTTTTTTTACACTTGAAGGGACAGAACAAGGGGTGAGGATATTTTTAACGTTAAAAAAATATGTCCAAGACAACAAAGTTCCCATGATTAAACTGGTAGCAATCACTACAGATGGGGCCCCAGCGATGTGCGCTTGGGATTTGGAGCACTGTGCCGCAGTGATCCCGCTTTTCCAGAATTTATGACTTATCACTGTGTTGGGAAGGTATTGGATTTTTGCACGTGATGTCATTGGTGGTCAAATTGATCAACTCAATTCGAGCTAAAGCTCTTCCATATCGCTTATTCAAGGCATTGATGGATGAGCTTGGCGCCTCTTATGGAGACTTGATTCTCCATGCTGATGTTCTTTGGCTGAGTGACACAGTGCTTTGTTGACATGCTGCCAAATATAAACTAGGAATGAGGTACATGAAGCATTGTCCAATGATGCGTGGCTACTTGACCTGGGATTTATGACAGATATAACCTCGAAACTGAATGCACACTGACCTCCAGGGGAAAAACAGACAACTGTCCCATATGATAAGCGCAGTGAATGCGTTCAAGGCCAAGCTCTGTTTTTGGGCCACACGGATGGAGATTATTGATTTGCAAAATGACATAGAATAGAAGTTAAGATCAAGGGACAGTGATTTTTGGGGACTTGTGAGTCGGGAGAAGTTTCCCCTCCTGACTGCATGTGCATTAAAAGTGAGTGCCTATCCACTTGCCTCTGCGAAATGGCATTTTCACAGATGATAATAAAAATCGAAGTAAGGGAGCTGCCTCACTGATGGTCACCTCACAAACTGCCTTAGACTGGCTGTCTGCAGCTCTGAACCGAATTACAAAGAACTTGCAGACAGTATCCAGTCACATCCATCACACTGACTTGAGTGAACGTTTGGCCTACTGCACAAGCTTTACCTGTTTGAATTGTAAAAGTGATGCAGATGAGCAAGAATGGCATTCATTTGTATTGTTCCAAAAGTACCCGTAATAGTAAGTTTCATAACTGTTACAAATATAAATGTTATGTTCATTGCAAAATGTGTTGTCAGTATTCAGCCTGCATAAGATGAGCCAGGCAACCCAGTCTTGTGGAGCCATAGAGGGGAAAATAATCAGATTGTACATTGTTTGTCTTGACTGATGCCTGAGGGGGAGAATATAGCAGCTTTACCCTGGAAATATATTTTTTACCACAGCCAAATTTCTACTATACTCGATCAAACGTTTTCTCGTTAATGATATCAAGCCCTCGTGTGTCTTGGCACTGGGGACACTGAAAATGTTATTAAATAGCTGTCTGAGATTGGAGAAAGAGTGCAGATTCCTTATGAATCCTGTTTGTTTGATCAGGAGGGATGATGGATGGTAGTGGGGCTTCTAAACGCAAAGCTAAAAGTTTTCTCCCCACGGAAAGGCCAACCCGATGTACAAAGGATATTTTACTCAGTATTACACTTTTTCTTGTTTTATTTTCACAAAGGGAAAGCCTCATGCCTCATGCCTTAATCAAAATACAAATATATAATAATAATAATTTATAATTCATAACCTTTCATGTACATGTTTCATATGTGATAGGAAACTACAGCTCCCAAAATGCCCCGCGGCAAACCAGGAAGAATGCATGCGTTTATTAGTTTTAAAATGCATCGTTTCCTTGTCCCAAGCCAACATAAGTCAGCATTAAGGGAGGAGACAGGACCCAGCAAAAAACCTAGGAAATATGATCCTGAATACTTAAAGGTTTCACGTTTTACCCAGAAATGTTCACAGAAATGTTTTTTGCAAGACCAAGACAAGTCTGAAGTCTTTTGTCACGAGTCCAAGTCTTTGTGGGGTGAGACTTGGTCAAGTCTCAAGTCTCTAAAAAATAAAAGTCATATGTCTCTTCTGGTTGTAGTGAGCCTTCTGTCATCTGCTGCTATCCGGTCTACTAAGAATACTGCACAGCTATATCAAAGAAATTCTAAGCATTTACTCTATTATTATCACTCCTTTATCTATTAGCATACAGTATCAGTACTGATTAGTTATTTGTTATATGATTTGATATGACTTTAAACAGGCTATTGCAATGCAATATGAAGAAAACACACAATGAATGCTTTCCTTTAAACCAAACTGTATTCTTTGAACATGTACATACAGTATATCTTGCCCCCTTTTGTGAAGAACAAATAAAAAAAGGGTTTTAGGCTTTGCTTAGACTTTGCCTATACATATGAGTATGAGCAGTTTCAGAATTTCAACCGACGTTAGCTAAAGTTACGTTCTCTGTCACTGACAGCTTGATTGACAGCCTGGGGGTAGCAACTGCGTGAGCGCCTCTTGTGGCCATCAACACATGGCTCATTAGAATATTAAAATTAGCCATGTGTTGATAGGTCACGACACAAAAGTGTAACCAATGAAATTACTTATTTTGACACATTTTTAGCCGATAAATATTAAACTAACAAGGTAATGTGTCATAAGGCGAACCTTTTTTGTTATTTTCTCAAAAGGTGGACAAATGAGTCTGGCTAAAGGCTGCGCCTGCAGCCGGACTTGGCATTTAGAAGCCGGACAGTCTAATGGCCACCCTAACTCACTAATGGCCACCCTAACTCACTAATGGCCACCCTAACTCAGTGTAATGGTAACCTGGTAAACCTGTAACATTAACGTTACGTGCTGTCTTGTTTGAGGTTTTTATTACCTAATTAAATTACAAATGGTACAGCAGCAGCTGTCGCCATGGTCGTCTTCCGAGGTACTAGTGCGTAATATGTATATATATACCATGGTTACCATGAAACAAAGAAGGGAATCACATTAAGCTCGTCAGACGTTTCAGAGTTTCCTCAATATTAATACGCCAAAAAAGATAACATAATGATTGTTCACGAGTCCAAGTCAAGTCTGAATTCTCTGTGTGTGCGACTCAAGTCCGAATCTCTGGTTTCATCTGGTCAGAGGCAGCACCTCTGCCACAGTGTGTGGCAGAGGTGCACATTATTAACATGAAGGCGGCAGAAGCATCTTATCATGTCGTGCTAAGTATAGCGAAGGCAGGCATACGCCATAACATTGGCGAAACATTGTTACTCCCTGCAGCTAGATTTATATGTTCAGTGATGCTGGGAGAAGCAGCTGCTGCTAAACTAGATGCGATCCCTATCTCTGACAATACCATCCAGCAACGAATATCAGACATGGCTTGTGATGTCAAAGAGCAGGTCCTGGACGGTGTTCGTGAAAGCTCCTTTCACGCCATTCAGCTGGATGAGTCCACTGACATCGCACACTATGCCCAATTGATGGTGTACATTCGGTTTATCAAAGAGCTTTGTGAGAAGGAAGATTTTATGTTTTGCGATCCTCTACCTGCCCGCACAACAGCTGACTACTTATAACTTTTATCAAGCTAGTTGCCTTGACTGGGGCCAGTGTTGTGGTATATGATGGAGCAAGATCAATGACACATCAACTGTCACAGTGGTCTCGTAAAACAGGTGCAGGCAGTTGCCCCTACGGCTGTCTGGAAGCACTGCATCATCCATCGCCAGGCTTTAGCAACAAAAAGGATGCCCTAAGAATTGTGTGCCGTTCTTGATGAGGCTGTCAAAATTGTGAACTTGATTAAATCGCGTGCCTTAAACACGCATCTGTTCTCAATCCTGTGCAATGAGATGCTCCTGCACGCCGAGGTCAGGTGGCTCTCTCGGGGCAAAGTCCTCACCAGGCTGTACTATTTGTGCGAAAAAGTCCTCCTCTTCCTCACCAAGATGCCCCACTGGCAAAACATCTGGCAGACGCGAACTGGCTTGCTATGTTGGACAATCTCTTCGACATCTTCGATAGAATAAACTCCCTCAACACCTCTCTCCAGGTCAAAGAGTTCCATGTCTGTTCGGCACACAATCAAGTGTCTGGGTTTTGGAAAAATCTTCACATCTGCACTTGTGGTGTACTGTGTTAAACAAGGTTCGGTGGAAATGTTTCCAACCCTGGAGGATGTTGCGGAGAAGACAGGGCTGCCTCTTAACTTTGTCCAACCGGTCATCACTGCGCATTTGAATGGGTTGTGTGACCAGTTTGGCAAGTATTTTGGACGCAATGGGAAATCAGTGGGTGAGAAATCTGTTTTCTTTCCCTGCCACACCCCGTAATGGGCTGAGCCTGCAAGAGGAGGAGGTCAAGCTCAGCTCGAATATAGACTTGAAGCACAGACTATGAAAGTCCTGATTCCCTTCACCTCCACCTACTTGTGTGAGTGGGTTTTTCGCACTGACCCAAATACAGATCAAGGCTGCAGGTGGAGGACGACTTGCATTTATTTCTCTCCGCAGTGCAGCCCCGCACCGAACACCTGCGCATCAAAAGCGAGGCCTCATTGATCCCACTGATATGGACAATTAAATTGAAAGTCAAAGTTGTGTTGTCTTGAATGCATAAATTGGTTGGGCCATAGGGTTGATGCCGCTCGTAGCGCAAATGACATGAACAGCGCATTTTGTTTGTTGCTTGAATCTGAGGTTTTATGTGACTGAAATCGTAAAAAAAAGTGATGAAAATGTGTGTCTAATCGATCTGATAACATGTCATTGGTGGAGAATAATAAAGAAGAAGAAAAAGAATAAAACTTGAGCTGTGTTCGAATTCGTTACCTATCACGGATATAGTGCACTGTATAGGGTGCTCGCCATTTTGTAGTGGTGTTCGAATTCTCAGTGGTTAACTTTATTCACTATATAGTGGACAATAAAATACCCCAAGTTTGAGTGAACATACAATGTTACTCAGGTATACCACAATGCAATGCAGGCACATTTACCGTGTGTTCACACCAAACGCGACGGCGCTACACGATTCCATACAAAGTCAACATAGAGACGCAAATCAAAAAAACCTGCAGCAAGATTTGGTGCGACATTTTGCCCTGCCACAGGCGAGCACGTTCATGAGGATTTGCAGCGCGACAATTTCGCTGGAGTTGAAATATTTGAACTTTGCCACGACATTCGCGTGACGACAACCAATCAGCGTTCACTCCCTGGGTGAAGTAACGTTAAACAGCCAATCAGCGTTCAACCGGCCGGGCCAACCGTTCCCTGCACGCCGCAGTAAACCGCAGCTTGGAGGAGAAAGTGATTGTTGCCGTTTGTGACTCCCGGAGCTCGATATATAATATTATATATCTATATATATATAGGCCTAATATATAAATATTTATATTATATAATATATAAGATATATATATAATATCACTGAACAAAGCTGTGTGCGCCTCCGGATGATATTATGGAGCTCTATATATAATATCATATATAGGCCTAATATATAAATATCTATAGAATATAATATATATATGATATATATAATATCACAGCACAAAGCTGTGTGCACCTCCAGATGATATTATGAACCCATAAACGACGGGGAATTCCGATGTCTCTCCCTCTTCCACAACAGGTGGAAAAAGACATGTGACGGTTATCTCAGCCATGGTTGATGAGAATTAATTGGCATAAAGCACCATTGGCATGCAAAAGATGCTGCACGACAGAATTTGCCTGACATAACTGCACAGCGACAGATCATGAATTGTTGCGTGACAAAAAAAGGTGAGCATAGAGTCCGAACTCTCGTTTTCTCGTTCCCTATATAGTTCACTATATCATGAACACTATACAGGGAATAGTCAGTGAGTGAATAGGGAACGATTTCAAACACAGCTTTACTGTGCGTTCCCACAAAGGACACATTTGTCACCTGGTCGCCCAACAAATCATAATCCGTCACTGTATATAATTTGTGCAAGTTTTATCAGACGAGTGTGTATGAGGAAGTTGAGTTGTTGTGGAAGTACAAGAACCCAACGCAGCCGATTCATAATATCATCCGGAGGCACACACAGCTTTTGGCCGTAATATTATATATTATATTATATAGACATTTTATATTATATCATGTAATATTATATTTCCGAGTTCCGGGAGTCACAAACGGCAACAATCACTCCCTTCTCTTCTCCTCCATGCTGCGGTTCACTCCGGACTGCAGGGAACAGTTGGCAGGTTGAGCACTGATTGGCTGTTACCTTACGTCACTCAGGGAGTGGTGCTGATTGGCTGTTACCTTACGTCACTCAGGGAGTGAGCGGTGATTGGCTGTCATTACGCGACTGCTATGGCAAAGTTCCAATATTTCAATTCAAGCGAAAGTGTCGCATCGTGTTGTACTGCAAATCCTTGTGAACACGCTCACCTGTGACCACATGTCAAATCTTGCAGCAGGTTTTTCTAGCAACAAATGTTGCCTGATACACGTCTCTACGTTGACTTTGTATGGAGTTGTGTCGCCCCGTCACGTTTGGAGTGAACGCAGTTCGCCCCTGGTGCAATGACATGCCACCAGGTGCGGTGTGATTAGCCATTACAAGCCGTTTTGGAAATCTGCCTCTTATGTGTGATATGTGTGATGTGTGCTGGATAGATCAGTCTATCAGACTACCCAGTGGCCTGTAGCAAACATTGCTCATCAAACCATCACACATCTGGGTGGACACGCACACCAGTGATGTCTTAAGGGGCTGATTTCCAAAACGGTTTGTAACGGCTAATCACACCACACCTGGTGGCATGTCTAGCGGTGGTGGGAGTCTGCATACGGCAACAATCCCTTTCTCCTCCATGTTGCAGTTCAATCTGGACTTCAGAGTCAAAGCCAAAGTTCCCCAACTCCTTTTCAACCATGACAGAGATAACCCCCACTACGAGTCTTTACTTGATGGGCAAAATAACAAACACACCACATCTATAGTACAGATATAGGCAACTTTTTTTTCATCTAAAGGCCCGAGCTGAAGGCCACATGTCCCAACGATAGGAGCCGTCAGATGCTCACACAATGGACACACTCATTCGTAAGAACAGGAGTCTGTATGCTGAGAACACTCGGCCACAGCCCGGAGTGCTCAAGGCCAGGCAGGTGCACTCGAGAAGCCCCCCCACACCAGCCTTGACACATACAACTCGCTAGAAGAAACACATAAGACTGATACACACAGAAGAACATCACGCTCATTTGAAGCAGAACTTCCACGAAGGCCAAGCTCCAGACGACCTCAGCGCTGTTAGGGACTTAGACATTTTCGCTTGATCGATCTCTTACGCTTTATAACCCAGTATAAGATTTGTCACCTTACTAAGGCCCTCTTGGCCCTCATGCCGACAACTTTATCTCCTCTCCGTCTCAGTTTATCTGTTCAATTAACTAGGCAGACTATTTTTCTAAACACATGTAAACGCACTTGGTGCTTTTGCGAGAGAGAGAGCAATCAATTAGCTCTACAATGAAATCTGATTAATTTAGATTGCGGAAGGTGTCATTCTCTCGGACCGCCTAAAAATATAAAATTGACCACCCATGTAAAATCTATTTGGCAGGAGCCACTTGTCTAAGTATTACGTTGTAGTAAGCTAGATTGCTATTGAAATGTAATATCAATAAGCAATGTCTAAACTGGATGACTGTTCCCCGTGAAGTCAGGGGGTAAATGGCAAATGAAGCCATCAACACAATGTAGCGTCACCTTTAGCTTTTATCTTTGTATGTAAGAACACATCTCAACATATATACAGCATGAGTCTTGTCATTTTTAGCTATTTCTGAAATGTTACATATTTCACCTTTCAATAGTTAGATGATAGATGATAGATATTGTAAAACATTTCAACTCAACTCTCTGTGTAAGTACATTACTAAACCTCCGGCCTTAGAGGCAGAATAGGATAAAATACAAACACCTAGTGAGTATGGCTTTTGAGGAAACCTACCGCTACAAGCAGGCTTGGGCGACCACTGTCCTGTCTCCAGGCATTGGACAAATGGGTTTCCAGAAAGGATGTAGTCTCCCGTACAGCCATATTTGATTGTGTCCCTGTAGTGCCTATTGGCGCTGTAGGACATGTGACCATGAGCGATGGGTTCTGGAATCGGGCAGGTCACCACTGGATCAAAGGGAAGGTGGTCAGCAAAGCATATTAATGATAATTCGGGATCTGCATTTTATAAGTGTGTTATGAGTTCATTGGTAAGGTTGATCTGAAGCGCAAACATTCGTAGCTCTACCGTAGTGAAGTTTCAGCTCATGGCGCCGCCACGTAAGCTTTAGAAATCCCCGTTGCGCATGGAACTGCCACATTGGCAATGTTGTGTTTCACCAATATACAGTAGCCTACATATAGGCCTAACGGTACAGCAGGCCAGGGCAGCATGACTCGCTTCTTCAAAAACATGTTGTATTTATTTTACAATTCAAAAATGAACCAAACTGTCTTCTAAATTAAGGAAATTATACTGGGAAACGAATAAACCATTAAAAGCGGTCTAAATACTTTTTTCAACCGCCGCATCTTTCCCTTGATGGCGTGAAGCCCGCACACAGACAGGTGGCTAAAAGCAAAGCAGTCTCTGAATAAACAGCATCAGGCCTATAGGCCTACAATAAGCTCAATAAACTATTCAAAATTTAGCCTTCATTTCAAAATGTCTACATTTGAACGGCGATGGATGTAATTAAGGATGTCCTTACCTCAATCTCCTCCACTGTTTCTATATTTTCAATTTTTTTTTTTATCTGTGTAGACTATGCTATGTTCGCCCATGGTTAAATAAATGTTTAGGCCAGAAGGATTTCGAGCAATGTTTTTTTCGCAAAGACTGAAATATTTTTTAGCAAACCGTCATGCACCTGCGCATGAAATGGAAAATCGATCTCTGAGCAATCGATTACAGCACATTCTTTCTGGACGCCGCCGTTTATGAACGACGTTAGGAGTGTTTCCTAAGAAGACTCATAAGAGACCTTTCGGGAACCACGCCTTTAGATAAACAACTTTCATAAGTAACCCTAAACGTAGGAGTCTTCATAGCGCGCTAAGAGTGGACGTTATCGGGAAACCAGGCCAGAACAGGCAGTCAGGTGAAATCGATTGAGCTGCAGAATAACATTATTATAACATTATGTCTTATTTGTAGCCTACATGCCATAGGCCTGTGTGCAGTTGTTAAATTGCACATCACATGTTTGCATATTAAGTCGTCTTTGTCTGCTCTTTTAAGTGAACGATGGGAATCGGCTCCCGGCCACAAGATAAAGTGTGCAGAGGCAGAATGATATGAAGAGCTCTGCACTATGGGTGCTCCATGCTATGCATGTGTGCAGTGACTGACACATGTCACGTGCATGCATGCACCCAATCAACCAAGTGAGGATAGACAAGGATCATTTAAGCATTTAAGGGATGCGTGTTGCGCTCATATGCAATCAAAACAATCGGCTACAGCAATTTGTTAATATTAGAAAATGTCATCTTTACTTTGGATACTAATACGATGTATTGAATCATTTAAGTGATATATAGGCCTACACATACGAACATAAGTCAAAACGGGCAACATTTGGCTGAATTGTAAAAGGTATAAGTAATAATGGTAATATGAAGAGTCGTTTGGGAGCCAGCTCTTGTTGGTGAGCTGATCCTAATGATCTGGCTCCCTAAAAAGAGCCGGCTCTTCCCATGTCTTGGGCCAGAGATCCACAGCGAATGAGGGTCGGCCACTACTATCCCCAATGATGAATGTCAGTGTAAGGACACTACAGCGCATGAAACTAAGAAATAATCATATTAATTAATGAAAGTATGTTGATAATAGTAATGACATATACAGTATATGAATGACCTCATGTCGGAGTGGTGGGCCGTTTGAAAACAGTGTAAGTGATGCCTTACTGAAGAGGGAGGAATCCCGCCGTGTTTCCTGTGTCTCGTTCAGAGACACAATTGGTGGACACAACCATGAAGCAATGACAGTGAAACTCTCCGTTCACCCAGATCTGAGCTCCTCCACCATTCGACTTTGATTGTTAATCTAGTCTGATTTCTGAAACTAATTCAAGCATAACTTTAGCTCAGGGCAGTCTCTTTAAGGGCAACCGTCACTCACTATTTTCTCAAGTTCTGATAAAAAGGCGGCAGAGGAAGGAACAAAGGTGGACCATTGTAGCACCACAAATACTTCTTACTTCGACACACAGGTGCTTCTGTCCAGGTTCCAGAGGAAGTGCATTCTGCTCTTGGGTTTCCTATGAGGGCCATAGGAGGCGCACATTTATATGTCCCTTTCACACCAAATTCGACTCTTTCCCCGGTGGCCCTCCGAATGTCATACACTATTCTGGCGTTATCTGGGATGGGAGGTGGGCCACAAGTCACAACTGGAAAAACAGACACAGGATGTTTAAGCAGAATCAATTGTTTTTGAATGAAGTAAAACAATTGCAAGAATTTACATTTTCCTAAATATGAATATAAACTTACTTATACTAATTGTTGAAAATATATTTTTTCAAGAAATTATGATTCTTTTCGTTCACTAATTACTCAACTTTAAAGGTACACACACTCACAAACAAATGAGTTCATACCTTTGCACTCTGGACTTGATGCGCTCCATTCTGCATTTTCTTGGCACACAACACTGCTGGCTCCATGCAAATTGTACCTGAACGACCAAGCCAACAACAATTGCATAACCATTCACTGCAAAAACAGCCTAGCATATTTTGGTTGCATTCGTTTATTTAAACGTCAGGTTTTTTGTCTTTTTGAGCATGTTTGACATTTCCAAAAAAATAAAAAATAAAACAAAAAAAAAGTAAAAAAATTAAATAACTTTAATAATGCAGTGAACAAAATTTATTCAGAATACTATACAATATTTAAAAGTT
Source organism: Trisopterus luscus (assembly GCA_027122455.1). Taxonomy (NCBI): domain Eukaryota; kingdom Metazoa; phylum Chordata; class Actinopteri; order Gadiformes; family Gadidae; genus Trisopterus; species Trisopterus luscus. Next base: position 542,774 of record JAOPUA010000121.1, on the reverse strand, counting down.
CAATGTTATTATATATATAAAAATAAGTATATATATATATGTAAGTATCATGCGAGTACNNNTTTATACACAGTGTTTAAATGTCCTTTTAAGAGACAAGACTTGGTTGAAATCTAAGCGTTGGAGGAACTGCTGTGTCTCCCTTACCCCTCATTGCAGGTGAAGTTGACTCTAGCCTGGTATAAATTATCCTCAAACTGCATCTCTCCATTGAGTGGAGTGTCTATGGCAGGGCACATCTTTGCTAAAGCAGAGAGAAAGGAAAGATTACTTTGACGGGAAGTGCTGCTGGCTCTAGAAGATAGTAGTTCGAAAACTATTGACTTGGAACCTTCCACTTAAGGACCTATGACTTAGGGTTGCATTGGATGTTAATCAATTATTTATTTAATTGACAATCAATCGATTGATCATAATCCAGATATATCCAGATGTAACGATCGAAGCGACGATTTATGTTTCTACTACAATCAGCGGTCGTTTTTTTTCTTTTACGTGACGAATGTGTTTTGTTTGATCAGAAGTACCCACGCTGACACACAAACTCCGTCCTGCCCCATGTCCCCCGAATGCTGCAGATGATGACCCCCACACCGCTCTGTGTGGTGTAGCCCGGGGCACAGGTCAGGTGGGCCTCCGTTCCCGGAGGAGATAGAAGCTGCAGCCCCAGGGCCTCCACGTGGGGCGTGAGGACGGGTCTGGAACAGCCTGTTGGGAAGACCATCTCTCTGTTTTCCACCCTCTTTTAGTTTCACTCATGGGCCCTTTCATGTGTTCATGTTAGTGAAACATCTTCCAATCTATCTTAGATAGTTAGATTAGCTCAACTTTCAACAACATAGAACATTATTACATTCACTGATTTGAATAGATTCATTGATTAAAATAGTTCCAAATCAACGGTTGATCAGAATCCCAAATACATACTAGTTTTTAAATGTTTTGAAATATAAGATATAAGCTTTTAGATATAAACCTTTAAGACATAACCAACCACTCTAAATATCATGGAAAAGGGAACAACAACAACAAAGTACGAAAATATATATTGAAACAAATATAAAGCCAAACACACACACAAAAACAAAACCTCACACACACACACACACACACACACACACACACACACACACACACACACACACACACACACACACACACA
>JAOPUA010000121.1:348355-358519 GCA_027122455.1 Trisopterus luscus | reverse complement strand
ATATTAATTTACATTACAATAGCGATTTTATAATGATAGAACGCCGGTTCTAAATGGGTGAACTATCCCTTTAAGCGATGGAGACGATGAAGACTTTTAAATGTTCATTTTCCAGGTCCGATTTTTTTAAAAAGGTCTTAATAAAAAACATAGGACTGAGGCAGGTGAAAGGATACTTGCGTCCTATGGTCAGATACGTAAAATGGGAACCTTTTTAGGTAGGAACCCATCCAGAAGCGCGTGATTGCCGCCATTTTATTTTGGCTGGATAGGGCCATTGCATGTTTTATGTGCAGGGCGGCGTAGCTACTTCCTTGAAAGAGGGGGAGGTCTGGGACTCCTTTCCCCCCTTTTTCTTTTGTTTTCTTCATTTCCTTTCTCTTTAGTCTCTCCCACTTGGACCCCCACAGGAAGTAAAAAACTGAACGTTCCAGATCTAACAGCACTCTGCGGGGTGGAATAACAACAGAGCATACCAATAAAAGCAAAGGTAAAATCACTGATTTAATGATTAAAACCTTTCCTTCCATTGTTAGTCCTCTAAGTCCCCAGTATCCCAGTCTCTGCCTCACTTTCCCTACCATGTCCGGCCAATTTTCAGTGCCCTTCCCCTGTCAAATTTGACCCTGAGTATCTTTAAGTCGGTCTGTTTGATGGTCAGAGGGAGTCCAGTCATCTCAGTTGCCGGCCATGGTCCATAAAAAAGGGCTTGGTTCTTCTCTCTGTTGAGTTTTGACCCAGAGTCCGTAGTAGTCGGTCAAGTCCAGTACCCTCTGTAATGACGGGAGGTCAGTACATAAAACGTTTACGTCTTCCATACATAAAACACATTTGCTAAAAAGTCCCCCGCTTCCCGGTATGCCCACCCCTTTAATCCATGGGTCCCTTCTCAATAACTGGGCCAATGGTTCTATAAAAGCCATGTAGGGGAGAGCAGATATAGGACAACCCTGATGGACTCCGTAGCGCAAGTCTACTGCTTTTATAAGTTGCCTGTTAACAAGAAATTTGCTGGTGGTAGAGCAGTCCCACCCACTCAACATACCTTTGTGGAAAACCCATTTTTGGCAGTACCTGGAATAGGCTACTGGTACGAGACCTGATCAAAAGCTTTTTCAAAAGCAAAATTTAGGACTACTAGTCTAATATTTCTGTCTCTCGCATAACAGATGGTGTCTCTAATCAGTACGAGGCTGTCGGTGAACTTTCTCCCCGGTATGCCACAGGTTTGATCTATGGAGGTAGATTTGTGTCTTTATTATGCAATCAAACAGAAAAGGTTCAAGAGTAAAACTTTCCACACTGCAATCAAAAAATAGATTTGAGAGTAAACACACTGCAATCAAAAAAATGTTTTATTGCAAGTAAAATAAATGTGATTAAAAATGTATTAATGGCAATCCAAAGCTTTTGTTTGCAAATCCAAAACTTTTGTTTGCGAATCCAAAAGGTTTGCTTTCGAATCCAAAAGTTTTGCTTGCGAATCCAAAGGTTTTGCTTGCTGTTGAGCTGAATCTCGTGGGCAGGGCCTACGCCAAAAGATGTAAGACTCGGAGTGGCAGCTTGGCAAAAGCCATATCATTAGTAACGAGAGAGGGCGTTTTGAAGTCCATGATGAGACCGAGCAGGACTCGGGAGCGGAGAGGATAGAAAATCGATGCACAGGTATGTCTTCCGTCATAGTAGTAGCAAGAATGTTATGTTTGAACTGGTGCATGTAGATGCAGGCTGCCTATTAGCCTGCATGACGTTGTGCATGTAGCTACTAGTTAACAGGGCTATTTGTGTTCAACAATCTAACGTTAGTTTATGTTATATTTGTGATGTGCTGTATTATTTGAACTGCCTGTAGCCAGCTTAGTTAGCGGTAGTCACTTTCTCATCTTAGGTGTCACGCTAGCTGAGCTGTCTTGGTTTCCATCCACATGTTTTTATGTGCATTTTCAATGTTAAAAATAACGGCAGACGAAAACATCAGATCTGTGTGGAGCGATAAGGAGACCGTAACCTTCCTCAAATGAATACATGAAACAAACATCAATGTCATATTTCCATCGTGTTTTCTACATTGTTTTTCAACGTTTGAGGTTTGATTGGCGCTGCGCCACCTACTGCTTATTTCGATGAACCAACATTTGGGCCACCAACCGAAATTAACCTTTGGGAATATGGCTTTATGGTAACTTAGCTTTATGTATGGGAATGTGTAGTGACATGGTATTATTGGTGTTAATGGTGGTGAAAATGGCTTAAACATATAGCTAATAATACTTTCCCTGTTTCCCAGAATGGAAAACCAACCTGGAAGATCACAGGCCCAGGTAGGGTATTGGCAAATTTCTTCAAATTTATATTTGTTCATGGTGTTGTCATTGTGGGAAATAAGAGATCAAATATTACTTGTTTTCCAGTATTGTCCTGTAGTATTGTACAGCTCGTGCATTACTGGAATCAATTGTTAATAACATTTATGCTATGCTCTGTATGATCACATTACAATGTTTTGCACCTTAATATAAGCATATTATGATTATAAAAATGATGAATGAAATTTCTTGCAGTCAAATCAAGTTTTATATTCAAAAGTGCATGCTTAAAATTGCATGTGTGAAACCACTATATTTTTGTTGTCTTACTTTCATGTTATCTTAGGTTTGTTTTACCTTGTTGCAGGAACCCATGCGATGGCAGCTCCTGCAGAGAGTCAAGGATAGACTTACTTCTGTCATCAACAGGCAACCCATTGACTTAGAATACCTGCACTTTGTTTGCTCTCAGGAGTTGCAGTTTGTTCGAGCTGGGGCAGCCTATATTGACCTCCCTGAGTGTGTTGTAGACGGTGTACAACAGCTGTCTGAAGTTGTCAGCACTTATCTCTCACAGAGTATTGTCCCTCCACTATTGGATGATGTAGCTGAGGTTGAATGGACTGGGAGTGTGGGGCGACCCCGGCTAAACATAGAAAGTCAAACCCTCCTGAATCTACTCAGTACTGGGTAACCACTGACTTCTTTTACTGACCTCCATGGGATTTCAAGGTCAACTCTGTATAGACGGATGCAAGAGCATAACCTCTCTGTCAGAAAATGCTATTCTGACATATCAGATGATGTGCTAGATCAGAAGGTTAGGTATTTAAAGGCAAGAATGCCCCATGCTGGCTACAGGCTAGTGTAAGGATCTCTACAAGCAATGGGGCATCAGATTTCGTGGAGAAGAGTAAAGATGTCATTGCAGTGTGTGGATGGTGCAGGAATAATTGCCAGGAAGGTCCAGCTGTCTTGCATTGCAAGACGGACATACTGTTTCCGCTCCCTTGTCTCTTGTCCACATCGACACAAACCACAAGTTAATAAAGTGTTATTTCTCCTACTGAACAATTTCTAATCATTGGTGATTTTATGTCACCCAATCGTAATATCAGTGCTGTATAACAATTACCTTTTTGTTAGGTACAACATTGTGATTTTTGGAGCAATTGATGGCTTTTCGAGGAAGGTAATGTTTTTTTTTTTTTCAATCCCTCACTATTTATCTTGTGTACTACTACACAAGTTTCCCACTTTGTTACTGATCTTTTACCTGGACACAGCTGGGAATAACAAAGCAGAGAAGGCTTTTGGATTCTTCATGGATGGAGTTCGGAAAAATGGATGGCAATCAAGGCAAGCGCATTAATTTAGTGTTCAGAAGAAAGATGACAATAAAATGTCAACACACAATTTCAGAAATAAAGTGAAATGAGTCATTTAAAAACAAACAAAATACCAATCCATGTTCCCAACAGCTGGGGTGACTGGTAGTGAATGTTTAATCACTTCTCTGCTTCAATTCAATGACATTTTGGGGCTACCCTGCACTCATTTACAGTTATTTCAGTGGCATAAAAGAGACCTGTTGTAATAAAAAAATAAGTAGAAATTATGCTTGTTTCTAACACAGTAAAATATATTATTTTGTACCTTGTCTTTCTCTTTCAGAGTACGAGCCGATCAAGGGGTTGAAAATGTAGACATCGCTAGATGCATGTTTACTGTGCGAGGAACAGCCCGTGGCAGCTTTATTGCTGGAAAAAGCATCCATAACCAGAGGTAATTGAATACCAGAGCTCAACTGTTTCAGAAAATATTAGAATGCATATAACCAACCCCTCGGGTATAAAGTATGAATGATAATATTAAGTCCCATCAGTTTTCAAAATCTTCTATGCCATGAAGTCATTTTGCAGTTCTAAATTGATCTAAAAATAGAGATAGGAAATGCTTTGAAGTTGTTTGTAATAACAGTTTTCGGGTGTTGCTGCTTTTTAATAGTGGACATTTTCAGGTTTTAATTCAGTGTAGTGAAAGCCTTACACGGTCTTGTCTCATCTGTATCCCCTCGCTCGTTTTTTGAGTGGAACGCCTATGGAGAGATGTTTGGAGTGTAATGTGTCAGTCATACAACGTGCTCCACAGTTTGGAGGAAGAGGGCTTCATCGACCTGTCCATTGCTGTCCACCTCTTCTGTGTGGGCTATGTCTTCCTACCACGACTACGTTCAGATTTGCAGCACTTTACAGAGAGCTGGAATTGTCACCCCTTGAGCACAGAGGGAAATCTGACACCGAATCAGCTATGGATGATCGGGACGCTGCAAGCACCTGTGCCAGAGCCAGACCTGGTAGAGGTATGTATAAGGTCATATGAGACTAACCTGCAAAAAGGGTCAGATGGGGGAAGCAAAACTTAAATGAAAACACAGCATCTTAATATAAACAGGGCATGAAGACTGTGATCTCTGATCTGATATATGGGTGTAGAAGATGATCATTCTACTTTCCAGTAATCTGATGTATGGATGGCTTTTATTGGTCATTCCAGATCCAGCAAGCTGCGGAGCAACCTTCTCAGGAACAGCAAAGTGACAACACTGAGCATGGAGTTATTGTACCAGACATCCAATGTCCCCTGTCAGCTGAAAGACTTGCTGCACTACAGCACCAAGTGAACCCCACCACCGAGTCCTCATCCTTTGGTCGGGACATCTACTTGCATGCTCTTTGAACAGCTTTCAGACTCTAACAGTCTGATATACATACATCTTTTCAACCTGCCATAATTACCTCAGATTCTAACAAAGGCAGTTCTAACTGATTATCAAGAAGCAAGTTTTTTACTTTCTCAACCAGCATTTATGTGAATTATACACAAATAAAGCCCAATTTGAGCACAGATGTTTCAGTTTATCTAAATTTGACTTGCCTGTAATTAAAAATATAGCATTCTAAGGCCAAATTAAGAGATTTAGCAATTCACATATCTATTCATACAGCCCAAATCGTTTTTAGTGCAATGTTATTTTTATTCAATCAGAATATTTGTCAAAATGCCATATTGTTTTGAACCACATTAATATACACTCTTCGCAATGACAATTGGACTTAACATTGACATTATTTAAAACGCTAAGACATTGGGTTTGGATTCTTAATGTCTGTTATGCACGCTTACTTAAAACAGGATTGAACCCAAACACGAGGTGATGTTGTCGTGGATAAACCACATTCAACACTACAACTTAAATAAGAGAGTTTGAGAAGTCCGGAGCAAGAATGACAAAAGACTTTATTATCACTTGCGAACAAGTAAGAACAGAGCCGAGTTGGTCTGACAGAGAACTGAGGCTCGTCTCTCGAGCGCTTCCTTTTGACAGTTACACACTGGTGTCTCCTTGGCTGGACCCTTCCTCTGCCATCTATCCATATTGACCTCAAGGTCATCCCCCTTCTCCTGTATCCTAATGTGTTCCACATGATGTTACTCAGGCCCCTGCCCCAAGTTTCCCAATGGATGGGAAACCAACAACCTTTTGACCTCTGGCTCATCTGTTCAAGGGAGATTTACTAGCTCCAGGATGTGTAAACCTTCCTAAGGTTTCTCCAATAATGTCATGGCAAGCGGGAGTGGCAGGAACTGAACTAACAAGCAAATTAGACATGGCTAGGAAAAGACTAGATGAACAAACTAAGAACAGAGTAGACTAGAGCAGAGTAACGTAACTGCAGTCCGTCAAAACTTGCAACATATTTAATGGCAGCTTGCAAGTTGGTTTTAAAGGACTCATAATCCCCCATGATGAGCTGTTGGAAGTGTTACTGTGTTGGTGCAAGCACTAACAATAGGATAACATACAGTGTGGCATGGCATGTGCTCTAGACAGTTGTGGTAAAATACTATGGCTATTTTGAATTTCTGTCTCTCTGAGACAAGCAAATGCCTGTGTGCCTGCCCAGTCATCCATTGCATCACCATGGGCACAGAGGGTGTCTCTCCTTCAACGTCATTTTCTGGTTATGTGTCTTTGAAAGAAAGGGGGATGTTAGAATCAATGTCTTTTTCTGAAGTGACAAACTTTCAAAGCTTTTAAATATACCAACAAGGTAAGTGCAGAGCAATATTCTGTAATATATATAAAACTCTCACTACACAAATCACCCAACAAAATCCTACACTGATGAGCACGTCATATCTATGGAACCAGTTCTTTGTTGCTGACAGTTTGATATCCAGATCATGAAAATGTGTTGTGCTACTTTTTCAAATCTGGATATCATATAACTGTCAGGCATAAAATCCCGATTTCATACATCTATGACGTACATATCAGTGTAGGATCTCCTAAGCAATATCAAACTCTCTTTGGGGATCAGAACTTTTATAGAAGGTTTTACATACTCTCAATTTCAAGTAGGAAATCTTGGAAGTATTCCAAGATTTTGGTCTCCTTCACGTGTTTAGTCGAACCATGTGGGCTCATTTCTGGGGCCAGGTGTGATAGAACATAATGCGAGTCCACCTAAGAACAAAAGGGAATTACAGCCCAACAGAACAAGACTGATCCAACATCACTCATACACAGGTACTGACAGTAGCGATTTTACCGAGGGTGCAGGGGGTGCATTTGTACACCCTTCTGTTGGAACTTAAATATTACTATTTTCAAATAAATGTCAAAAATTTAAAATACAACTTTTTTGTACCTGTTTTAACCCCTAAAATTGCCACTGGGTATTGATCATATGGAAATACCATTTAGCACTTGAGGAAAGGTTATGCCATTAAATGGCAAAAATTCAAGAAAATACCCAGAGCTGAATTACAACATACCTTGTCATCATCCCCTGGCCTACAACAAAGAGATTGCGACATTCATTCGGCTTTATCTGCATGACCTTTATCAGGTTGTACACCTCAAGGCCTTCACGCATCTGTTGCAGCATTGGTGTGCATTTTGTGGTCACATGCAGTACAATATGCCTTACAAAAGGAAAATAATACATTTTATGACAGCCATTTAAAATTATGATGTGAACTGAAAGAATTAGCCATAACACTTATGCTTGTATAATATAATGATAAAACCCTTTCAAAGCCGTCAAAGATTTTGCAGCACAATAACTTGATCAGCTTGAAATTTCCTGCTTAATAAATGAACATTACTGCATGGCTTAAAATACTATTGGCCTGTACACAATTCATCAATAATGTAATAATACTCCTTACTAGTTAGGACATCAAAATGCAAAACAAACCTTAATATGCTTTCCTTATGGTCAATGTTGATTTGACCAGTGTAGCCACAATCCAGGATTTCCTCGATGTAGAGGGACAGGTCAGATGCATCTTCAATCTAAAATAATGATTTAGAAGCAAAAAGAATTAAGCTTTCATTTGTTATATATTCACAACTGTTATTTTATACATCTACACTGTCATATATTCACACATCTCTCACACATTTACCATTATTGGTTTACAGCTACATCAGATACATTTTTTAGCGAGGCAAGTCTGTAAGTCGCTTGATGCCAGCAGGAAATAAGCTATTGCAAGAAACGAACCTATTGATTAATTGGAATTTAGTAAACCTGAGGATATATTGAGATACTGCCTAACACAGCTGCAATATCGTTGGCAAAGTTTTAAACTTGGAAAAGTTTACTTTGCACTTATTCTGTCTACCTTAAACATCAAAAGAGCGCAAACATTATGGAAAAAATATTGGCCTCATTAAGAAGGCTGGAAGCGATTTACCCAACGTACCGTTTTGATAAGTGGTGACAACTCTGTCATGCAGACCATCAGTTTTAAAGTTCCCAGTGATGAGGTAGTGGTAACACCACTCCTGCATAAACCGTGGTGCTGGTCCTCCTTGGGCAATGCTCACACCAAATATTTCACCCGCAACTCTGGATGAAAGACAACAAAGAAATTGGCAATTATAAGTACTGATCTCGACATAACACCCCAGCTAGAAGACTTACCTCAGGTGCTTACTTCATTTTATGCATTACCTCTATCATCTATTGTCACACACACACTGAAGTAGATTAAACCTTTAAAATATGACAGAATATTTAAAATAGCTGGTCCATTTCAAGCCCTGTCCTGAATGTTTTTCTAACAATTTGCCATGTACATAAAAGTTTGAAAGAAAAACAGATTGAGGCACTGATTTCCCCTCTAGGCAAACTGTTAAGGACCCCAAGTATCAATACATATTTTCACTCATGAAAGTATTCTTGCGAAAATGTCCATCAGATAATAATAATAATCAGTAATTATAAGTGCTAGAAATAAGAATAACATACTTGAACAGTTCATTGTCCGAATCATTGAGGGAATACTTTGGTACTTTGCCCTTCTCACTTTCGCCTTCAAATAGTCGCTTCTCGATCCCAGCAACCATTGCTACAGCCAAAAACAAATGATAAAACAGCATTAGCTGGGGGCAAACATCTAAAAGATAAGAATTTAGCTTAATTTTTCTCAAGCTCTGACCACTTTGATACTGTGTTCTGCAGAAGCACACAGGCAGTTATTGTTCAATTTTTGGGAAATGGATGGATGCAGCAAAAATACACCTAACAGCAGAGCTTTTGTTCCAGTTGTTTGACAATGGTACAGCAACTGTAAACAATTTAATTTCAGCTATTCTACAACATACTCTACATATCTACTAAATTAATGATGAATGCATACTACTCACTGGACAGGAACTCTTTTTTTAGTGCTCCAGTGTCAACCCCTGGTTCTCCCAGGAAGGAGACTTTCAAAGGGTTCTCTGGAACACCATTCTTCCGACGCTTCCAGAGCTTAAGACCTCTTTCAACCATATTGTCTCTGGCCACACTATTTTGAAGGTCTTGCTACAGTATATCTGTTCCTTTACCCAATAAAGAACATCTTCCTCACTGTTGAAAGTTTCAAATTATTCAAATGAACTACACAATACACTGTATTTTAACAAATTAATAAAATGGTACACGACCAGATTGGTTACCATGATATATGATCCAGATCGGAGCATGTCTTGACTGTGTCAAGCTGGCAAAGATCCTTTCCCATACTAATGTAAAAACAAAAGGAATACATTTATACTTGTTCTTTAAACATACAGTTCTAGATTATTGTCTATTTCTCCACATCTGACCTGTGAGATAAATATAATTTTATGTTTATGTAAAAATCCATCATAACCATCTTGGAACTGCCTAGGAATTCGAGCAACCCTATAAACAAAAGATACATAATGCAAGTTGACACACAATCACCTTTCACCGCAGAAGCTTGCATGTAGTTCTGTCTGACACTTGAAATGTTCTTGTGCATACTGGACATTGGACCTCACCTGCCTATATGCAGGTGTGGTGAACCTCAGTAGGGGTTGTGTATGTAACCCCATCTTGGCCCCTCCTCCCCCTGCACTCAGGTGCAGGATAAAAGGGCCAAGATGGCTGAACTCAGCCTCTGGTGTCACATCAATCTGGTTGGAGCTCGGTGACGGTGACAGCGGGAGGGAACGCGGTCTGCTCGAGGAGCTGCTGCTCCGGTTGTACAGACAAACTTTTTTGAGTTTTTTTTTTTTTTGCACTTGTGTGATTGTGGTTCATAGGAAATAAAGGAAAAGGGTATCACTTGGTGGGGGTAAGAGTTAGGTGGTGTTCTAGAGGCGGGTTCCGACCGACGACCTGTATAGGTCCGGAAAGGTGCCTGTTTCTTTTCTTTCTCTTTTATAAATTCTTCCCGTCTTTTCTATCTAGTGTATAGGATGACTAAAGGGAGTAAAGGTAGGGGGAGGGAGGAAAGGGAGGTAGGAGAAAAGGGGCAGTGTAGGGGAAGA
>JAOPUA010000115.1:17562857-17572981 GCA_027122455.1 Trisopterus luscus | reverse complement strand
TTTTATTTTCATTTTTATTGTATGGTTAAGCATTGGAGCGTGACTTCACCTCCGATGTATGTTTGTTTTCAACAGAAAAGGCTACAAAAGGAACTATTAGCTCTGCAAAATGATCCACCTCCTGGGATGACACTCAACGAAAAAAGTGTACAGAATACCATTACACAGTAAGTAATCCTCTGCACGTGGACAAAGCAAGTAATGGTTACCTGCACACATGGTACAAAATTAACTTACTGACCGAGCAATTGTTTTAATATGTAACCCTGACTTTTCTGCCAAATGTTTATCCCTCATTGGCTGGAGGCAGGGGATACTTTTAGACCCTGGTTAACCAAGCATTTATTTTTACACTATCATGTGGGCTGTATTTAATGGTCAGCCAGGAAGATGACAACTTTGAGTAATATAAAGGCCTCTATTGTTGACGGTTTTGGATGCGTCTGTCAAAGTATAGCAATAGTTGTGTAGTAGTAGTACTGGTACTAGTAGTAGTAGTTGTAGCGGAGGCGGAGGTTTTAACATAGATTTACTTGGACAACTTCACTTTTGCTGCCATGACTTAGGAGGAGGAATTGGGGTCATTCCAGTCATCGCCGTTCTACGCCTTCAGTGTCACTAGTCATCCTTATTAAATATTTATCTTGCCCGGCTGGAGGCTAGTGTAGCAACGAACTAAGCCAACCTCTCCATTTGTCTCCCCGTGTCCTCTGTCCCTATCAATCTCCTGAACAAAAGGATATAAACAATTCCTGTGAAATTGTCATGAATTTGCAGGCATGCTGCTTTTGTGACTTTGGGCCGTAAATTTGATAGTGTTTAGGGTTTAAAAACACATAGTTACATGTTTACAAACTTTTTTAGCTTGTGGAGCTGAACTAGGGTTGTTGGGGTTTCTCTTAGACTCTGCATAATAAAGTCAAGGCTGTCAGGATTGTTTTTCCAAAGAGCATGAACATGATTTACTGTGACCTTATAGACCAGTTTAGCTGGTTTGGTTGCATATTTTTTATTCTCAACTTCCAATTGTCTGTGTTGCTCTCATAGGGGCATTATTGGATTATATGCTTTAAATATAGCAGCACCATCTCCAGGCTTACAATTAATTTTCAATGCTTTTTTTTTATACTTTTGTCAAAACGTTTGTTGTGATGACGATACCTTTCTAATGCTGCTCTAGTCTGAGAAAATGTATAGAAATTTAATCGTAATAAAGAGGCAGATTAGGCCCAATCGACAGCCAAACCTGACATAGCCTCAGAACAAAAGACTAATCCTAATCCAATATTGTAGTTGGATGAACATTTTCAATCTGTTCACAACAGTTTGCCATCTACTCCATCTATCTGTGATTGATCCAAATATCCCATGGGCCTAGTTTATCGCTTGACAGTTGACAAGCTTTCAATGATTACACTTCAAAGTTGTCTCTATCGGGGCCTTTTAAAAATGTGGCACATGAGCTTGTCAATGATCAGCTAGGATGGTACAGTCCATTGACTTTAGGTGTAATATTGGAAAGGGTTACAGTTAGGTATTCCGTTTGGAGACGGAAGACGGGGGCCACACCCTCAAACCCAGGTTGAGGATTCAGGAGGTTCAGGGTTCAGGCTTTGGTTGGGACATCGCAAGAGACTCCAAATCAATAATTTCAACCAACAGACTCCGCTGTCAGCACTGCCCTTTTGTAAAGCGATTGGTTTGTAGTTTATGGCCAAATGTGATGGATGGGACCGACGATTATGCCAGTAGCACTTGCAGTAAAATAACCGGGATCTTGTCCAAGATAAGGTTAGAACGAATCTAGGTTCCAGAGCGGCCGATTTCAGTCGTGGAGTTTGAGTTCATTTAAACTTGGCTTTGAACTCACACTGATAATGAGCTCAATTCTGGACCGCAACCAGTGTTGTGACAGTGTAGCATAAATACACCTGAGGTCATTTGCAATTCTGTGATTACACAGTGTGTGAGCCTAGTTTGAATTGAGTGTGTGCGCCCAAGATTACCTTTGTGCTCACCTTTCGTTTACTGAACCATTTTTCCGGGAGATAATGCGGAAACGTCTGTCTGGTTTTAGGGAGACAAGTCTTTTTCTGTGTAGTGGATAGGATCTGACATGGCCTCAACAGCATGCGTCAGCATTGATATCTTTCTGAGCTTTCCTTCTGCTCCCAGGACAGCTTCTCTCCGACAGTGTCTCCATAGCGCTCTGACACCGGAGTCCACAGGCGTAGATATGTTCAGATTCTGACATGACTAAATGATGAAGGGCCTCACAGTTAATGTCATGGGGAGGGGGGGGGGGGGGGATAAATAAAGAATCTGCAAAGATAATTTCTACTGAATGCTCTCTTATCTGGAATGAGAGCCTGGCTGGAATTAGGTCAGAACATTTTGTGTTTTACCCTCAATGTTCAGGGTTATGTTTATGTTTCCCACTATATTCTGTTTTGTCCTGAACAACCTCGATGACTGGCTGGGATTCTGTACAGCAATTAACTGTGCTGGGATTTGCCCTTCTACAGTGTATGCTGTCAGCTGTGTGTTCATCTATGTGTTTGGGAAGCACTGACCACTGACTTTAATGGTTTGGTTTTAGTCCACATTGCAGTGTCCTTGTTTTCCGTTCATTGATTAAATGTCCACTGTCATATTGATGTTGCTATTATTCCAAAATAAGATTTTTATTTTTTATGAGAGAATAGAGGATCAGAGCAAGTGGAGCTGTGGTCACACCACAACAATCCCCTACACTGGGAGAGGTTTAATGGTCAAAACTTGAAGAGCCTTGCTTTCGAGAATGTCCACGTCACAGATAGATATATATATATTTTTTTTTTTTATGAAATGGGACCATGTAAGGTCAGATACGTACAACAATGTCAACACACAAGTAATATGTCATCAGTTACCCAAATATCAGTGGTTTCCCAGCCGTCTAATCATTTGCGTTGAGTCCAAAGCAACGTCTCCTTTGGACTTTATCGAGGAAAGGACAGCATGATATGGCAGGGAGGCCTGAATATATCCTTAGATAAAAGGATGTTCAGGGTTAGATAAACATTGCTTTAGCAAGGGGACAACATGCACCAAAAATGAATCATAATACATTCTAGGGTCAATAGCCTTCTTAATGTTGACTTGTTTGATAGACTAACAACGAGCCATTCCTTCTTCCCTCTCTAAGGTGGATCGTAGATATGGAAGGTGCCTCTGGCACGCTCTATGAAGGAGAGAAATTTCAGCTGCTTTTCAAATTCAGTAGTCGATATCCGTTTGATTCACCTCAGGTAAGTGTGTGTGTGTGTGTGTGTGTGTGTGTGTGTGTGTGTGTGTCAATAAACATCAACCCTCCACTGTAGTGGATGAACCTCTAAATGCCTTAACTGCGCACATCCACGTAGCACTCCCGACACTAACCGTTTGACATCGTGTTCTGCGTGAGGGTCAGTAGCTCCTCAGTTAATTGGTTCCTTTAGCCCAGGGGTTTTAATGCGATGGTGCTGTGGCCTGAAGCATTGCTGGAGGGAGCGGCCAATCCCAAAGAACCACCCCCAGGATACCGCACTGTAGAATAACCACATGATGTATCTTTATTTTCTATAGTCCTGTGTTGTGTTATCACCCAAAGCGCCCAACGCTCGGCTACAGTTTGAGTGCCTTCAGGACACACTGCTCGGTTGACAGTCCATCTGTCTCATTTCCAACATCACAGCAGGGTACGCCGCCATTTATATGTTTGCTACCATGGTTACACGCGAGTGTAAAAATAAGACCTCTCTGACTCTCGGGGAACGCGTGACAAGACGAGGAGCCGCGTTGCGGTCGCCGTTCGCCGTTTGCCGTCCGCCGTGGCGTGAGCTACAGCCGGGCCCCCTCTCCCGCTCAGTTATCTGATGACCGTCGTGTGGCCCTTTTTTTAGTCCTGTGGGCCCAGGGCACATGAATCACATCCGCCACCCCGGGAGGCTTGCGACACCATTCCCATTCCCGCCTCTGGAACATGGATTAATACGTGGTGACTGACCGCAGCTCAGAACGTCCGGTACATTAGAGGGGAAAGGCTTAAATACCCCCGACCCCTTATTCACATGCAGCATGATATTTACCAGCCACGATAAAGAGTTGGACGTGGAAGAGTGCATGGTACTACCTTGCTCTCTACACATCCGCCCCCCCCCCGCCCCCTCCGGGCACCATTGAAGATTATCAGTCAACCCACTCAAATAGCCTGTGCTATTTTGGGAGTGTAGCCTCCCTGTCTGTGGAGCCATGTCCTAATCTTTGTGTATGTGTATGTGTATGTGTATGTGTGTGTGTGTGTGTGTGTGTGCACGTGTGTATGTGTGTGATGACTCGTAGCTTTTTTTTGTATTTTGGAAACTAGGTGTACATTCCTTTGCTTTATCCATTCACCCTCTGTTAAACTCCTCTTATTTAACCCGTATTCTCTAACACCTTCTCCCAACAGGCCGCGTTACGCTTAATTTCCTTTATCATTGAGTAATTATTTTTCTACGTTAATAAAAATAAATATCAGATAATAATAAAATAGATCCTGGAGCTGAATTGGACTGGTCACACAATTTCTGTTTGAAAAACCTTTATTTTAATGAAGGTTGATTTTGTTGTAGGACGGAGGTGGCGGTTGTTAGAGCCTTTTTGCATCCATAGTGGAAATCTACATCCATGTGGCTATAATTATGCTATCTGTTGTATCATTATTCTCAATAGCAGTTGGCGCAAGCGTCCAATGTTTACTTGCTATGTGGTACGTGAATATAGGTTGCGTTTGGAAACAAAATAGGGGACTTTACCTCTGCCCTCTAATGTTTGAGCTCTTCCCATCCCATAATACCTATACCGACATATGTGCACAGCAAACATAACCAGCACTAAAATGTACATTTCTTTGTTGTGTGTATTTGTTCTCCCACAACCCTAAGGGTAACCCTAACCTTATGAAACCAAATGTCAAGACAAGCAACTTGACCGCTTAATGGTGCAGCTCATTGACTTACATTTCTTTCTTAGGTCATGTTCACAGGAGAGAATATACCTGTCCACCCCCATGTGTACAGCAACGGGCACATCTGCCTGTCTATTCTTACAGAAGACTGGTCACCAGCTCTCTCAGTGCAATCAGTTTGTCTAAGTATAATCAGCATGTTGTCCAGCTGTAAAGAAAAGGTAAGGGACCCAAAACGGTGCCATGGGAAAAACTTTTGGTGATTCCTTGCAGCTCTATTGTTGTGTTGCTCTGTGAGTGTTTGGGACGGTTTAAGAACTGCCATTCTAAAAACTTGTATATGTTTCTCCTACAGAGACGGCCTCCTGATAACTCCTTTTATGTAAGAACTTGTAACAAAAATCCAAAGAAAACAAAATGGTGGTATCATGGTGAGTACCTTTTTGAATCAAATGTAAACCTATGAGTAACCTATAAGCAGAAGTAATCTAAACTTGTTTTTGTTTGTCTTCCTCCACAGATGATACATGCTAATGTAAACAAAACCCTTTGTAATAATCCTAGAAGAAAGAAGTCCTACTGACCTAAAAAAAAAGAAGCACTTTTTAATCATTCAGTCTTTGAACTCTGACCTTTGACTGGAGAGGTGGACACCAAGCGCTGGACTCTCTTGACTGCATTTCCCGCCATGGGAAGTTGGATGCATGTTTTAGCTGGTTGTAATATATAGAGGAAAAAAAAAAAAGGAACGTTTATATGCACCCCGGTGGATCGTTCTTTGCAAAAAGATGGTAATGCAGCCAGCAAGGTGGAGTGGTAGTGAGATTATTATAATTCCTGTTTTAAGATTATTCTTGTTACTTTTTGTATGTTTCTGTATGGGTTCATTACGAGGACTTTTTTTCTTTTTTTCTTTGTGCAATAACAAACGATGGATGCATGCTTGGGCCTACAACAAGAAATCCAAATCTAATCATTTCACAGACAGGATCTGACTATCGTAACCCCAAGAAATGTTTTTCATCCTCTTCTTTTCAGCTTTTTGATTATATGCACTGTGAAATTATGTCGAAGACAAGGCACACAAGTTGTATATTTTATTCTGTTTACAGCGACACTTTAAGCTGCCTCAGTTAAAAATGTTTATGGCAACTCCATCATGGGTATGGTCTACGTTTTTTTTTTTTCCCCCCCCCTGTCCAACCAAATCCAGATTCCGATCGAGACCCGTTGACGCATCAATGTTGGTAACACTATGATCCACGTGCAAATATAAAGCAGATGTCCCGTGTGCCCTTCAGAGAGACGGAGGCTGAACTCATGCAAATGTTCAGTGGTCCAGCGTACAAGATCTGCACCAATACCAACTTCCATGTACTGAATGTCTGTAAGAGAACATGGTCACTTGAATATTTTTTTTTTATTTTTTATGATACTTTTGGTTTTCTAAGATTTACTGCTTTAATCTTCTGAATTGTCGTTTTGATTTTAGTTCATTTTCCTTTTTTTTTTGTTTTAATACTACTACTACTTTGGGAAGGTGGGGGAGAGCCATGGTCTTTTTGAGGGCTCCGTAAAGCTTTGAATTGCTTATTTATGTTATTTAATTTATGCTCAGTTTTGATCTCCAGAATGGTAGTGAGTGATAAGAGTAGTCTGTAGGAATCTCAAAAGGCTCAGCTTTTTGTGATTTTCCCCTGGTCAGAGTGATGGCTCAGGTAATTTTTTCAATAAAGAGATCACCTCTAAAAAGATTCCTATCAGATATTTTGAAGTTAACTATATTTTCACCCAAAGAGACTGTTACAGTGTAAAATTCTAACATGTCTGAAACTATTTTGTGTGTGTGTGTATATAAGTCTTTAGGTTGTTTGATGTGACATTAAGTTCTATTCGACTAGCAGAATAGTGGGTTTTTTCTTTGATTCCTTTTGAAATATAAGTCACATCTCTTACTAATTAGGTGTACAGCCATTGCAGACATTGCTGTTTTAATAAAAAAAAAGACCTATAGTTTTCCTGAGGTGATGCATGCGAATTGAACCTACTTGTTTAATTTGATTCTTTCTGGCACCAGATATTGCCAGAACCATGACTATAGAGAGTACCTGGGCAGATCATGTAATGGATCGCCACTGCAGTGGATATATACGGCTCTTTCATTCAAACTGAAGTCACTCCATTCCTTTATAGTCCTTCATCGGGGAATACTTGAACTCTTTCATCTTGGGTTTTGTTTGATCTGCTATTATCTTTCCTGGGTCTAGTTCAATTGAATCTTCAGTGCATCTTGAGTGAATGTGATTATAAAATAAACGGTAGAAAGGGGATGACCATGATGCTATCCGAAAAAAAACTATATTGATAACCTAGATTTCTATTTAACCAATGACTTGTTTTGTATTAGCTTCATTAGTAGTGCTCTCGATGCAGCTTAGGGTGTGCTGTGAGAAATGGAGACGGGGATGAAATGATTGTAAATACAGTCACAGTGGCATTAGTGGGGCAGGGATGCAACAAGTTTCTGTTTAATGAGCAGTATTGATCCATGGAGATTACATTTTTGTTAGAAAGGTGACAAGGGTCCATCCGTCTCTTGTTGTCGTTTCCACCACCAACTATCCCAGTACCCCTCTTCCATCCCCAACGCACACACAGCCCCATTCCACTGTAGTTTGGATTCTTAGCTTGCTGCTTGTAGTGAGTGATCAACACTAATGGGGATGTGTACTTTACGTTTTGTTTTTTTGGGATGTGCAAGTTCCATGTAATAGGTGCCTGTTCATTTTCATAATCAATAAAAAGCAAGGATTCACTTTTAATTCATTATTTTTACAATGTTATAGTCTGCCTCTGTTGGGATTCACAGGATTTTATTTTTTTGCAGCATATATGTTGGTTTATTACATTATTTAAAGGGACTTGTGTTTTCTTTAACCAACCACATTACTTGAATTAAATTTTTTTCCTGATAGACTTAATGTCAAATATGGCTGGATATGTGTCACAGGTCCTGTGACCGCAACGTTCTCTTTGGACCGGATTTATTTTTTTATGTTTTAATCAACATAAATATATACATGTTGAAATGTTACTGCTTATTTAATTGACACCTATAGGTTTCATTTTATTTGTATAGCCCTTAATCACGTACAGTCTCGGAAGGGCTAAACAAGCCATATATTTATGACGTTTATTATTTATTTACGTTGATGTGTTGCTTATGTTGTCTGCACACTTATATTCTTCACAGGATTTGTAAAGATCAACTCTCAGGACCACCTAATATTAAACCATGACATATGATAAACTATTGAATGAAATAATAATATATGTAGTAATGGCGCCATCTGTTGACATTTAATAGCTTTAACAGTCTCTTTAATCTTTGATTACAGAAATTGAAATGCTAGTTAAAAGTATTCCAAGATTTAAAATGATGTATTGATAGAAAAATTTCGAATATTTAAGGCCTACACTGTTGCCGACGTACAGGGTAATATATAAAATCAAACATCATGCAATCATTTATATGAATACTTTTCCAGGGTGAATGAACGACATCGAATGAATAAAACTATTATGACAGATGACTATTATATTTCATATAACTTATTCTATAGATATTTGATGTTTACCATCCGTTATTTATGATAATTATAAATCAACAATTGGCCAAAAATGTAAACTTTTTATCTCCTTGCATAGGATTTTTATTTTTTATAAACAATTCCAACAATTGATCAACATTTGAACATTACTGATAAAGTAAAAAACATTACTGATTACTGGTATTGATAAACACTAATGATCATTCCCAATCCCAGCAGTGGTGCTGTGGGAGCAAGACGAGACCAAACCATTCCTAGCTTTACGGCGGGTTGAAACATTTGTTTTAAAGTCTAAAATAACGCCGTTTTACAACGTGCTATTTCATACAAACGACAACACAAATCTAAACCACAAATGTATCGATGAAACGTGACCTTTATCTATTTTAACACCAGCGGAACCATTCGCCCACCCCTAAAAACCATGTCACTTGGTACGCTCCCCGGTCCGTCCAGTTCTCTTTAGTGTTTGCCAATGTTGGAGGTGTAACTGGGGTCCGGCCCTGGATAAAGGTAACAATATACCTTCAAGTGTTTATCCGCATGTGTCGGATAGTCAATTGATTCTACCTTAAATGGTCGTCTGTCCAGATATGTGTCTGCATTGCAACGAAAACCCCCTCAGACTGTGGTGGTGGTGGTGATGGGGTGATCGGGAGCTGCTAGCCACCGGGGTACACGGCGGAACAGCCATTACGCTGAGTTTGACAGAGTCTTAACATCTTGGCAATAAACGCATCAGCTACTGCGAGGTGGCAGCCAGGAGTGTCAGAACACGCTTGTGCAAAAAATGCATGTTTCACCATTCTTTGTTTGGGTTTTCGGAGCTGACATGCGTGAAATAACGGAGGCTAATTTGCTAACCTCAGTTAGCTGCCTGCTAACCTGGACTCTCGCTAGCGCCCTGGGTGTTGATGTTGGCTCTGGAGCGGGGGAGACTGCTCCATTAAACAACATACCACGTATGAACCTAACGTTGTATCACCTGATTACCACTTGTCGGGACGGAAATGTCCACTGTCAGTGCAGGCTTCCAGTTTGAACGCCGGCTGGAAGTGGTCTTGCTAACATTTGGGTTGATTATGAGTTGGCCCTTGGGATCCTGCAATGCATCCATAGGTGGCTTGACGTGGGGATGCACAGCACTGTGCAGCCGCAGGACACTGACATCTGGAATGACAGCTTGCATTGCATTGGGCGTCTGAACCCCCTATGGTCCAAATCACTTGATGTCATTCGGGTGGACGTGCCAATGCCGTCTTAAATGTCTCAGTGCAGGAGCCAGTGGGAATCTTTTGGGGCTGAAACCCCTGAAACATAAGCCACGTTATTAAGTGTGTTAATGTTATAATCGTTGCATAAGCAGTGTGTCTCTGTCATCCACGATGTATTGCTGACATTTTGAATGCATAACCGGTGACGTGTCCGTTCTTAAATAAATCTTTTTTTTTTCATCTGGATAATGTTGAATGGGCCTGGAGGCACACACACACACACACACACACACACACACACACACACACACACACACACACACACACACA
>JAOPUA010000115.1:17120229-17131727 GCA_027122455.1 Trisopterus luscus | reverse complement strand
CGGCCCGCCGCCCCCCCCCCCCCCCCCCGGCTCCGCCTGGAGCCAGTTGTTTCCGTCCTGCTTTTGGATTACCCCATGTTGCTCGTTCAATTTCACTCGATTCATAATGAAGCAGACTCCAGTGTTTTTTAAGGGCAAGCCGAAGCAGAATTTAAAACCAACCGTTTTTTTCTTTGGTGTGTTATATTTATTTTCTCCGGCTCTCCCTTGAAGACAGTTCAAGTTTCCCTGCCTAAGGGCCTTTAAAGTGTGATTGTAATGCGGAGTGGACAGTCAAGGGCTGTCACGGCCTGGTACACGGTGTGTGTTTTGAGCTTAAGCGTCTCTCCCGGATTGACTTACCTGGCTTTATTACCGCACGCACCCGATGAATAAAAGATTATTTACCTATTGAAGTAGGGATGATGAAGAAATACCTGGTCAAAAGCACTTCTTTTCATGCATTCTCAGCACTTGGGAGAGTCTTTGTGCCATTGGCTTTTTTCTTCCTTCTTATTCTTCCTTTTATCGATTTTAATTTTTTCTTTTGGGCCTTATCTGGGATTATCTTGTTTTGGGAGGGTCTTTGCTTTTTTGTTTGAATAGCTGATGCTTGATATTTCTGATTCCTCTTTGTTCACTTCGTCCACCTTTTGTGTTTTGTGCGCATTACAATTGTGTTAAACTAATAATGCAGGCTAAAACACGTTGACACTTTTATAAAACCTCTAACATTGATTTAGTTTTTTCCAGTATGTGTAATATATTGTACTGTACTTCATTGTTATTTGCAATTTGTCAATGGCTGCCATGTCACACTTCCTTAGATGCGCCCCAGTGTGCTTTTGATTTTAGAAGGACTTTCACTATCCCCTCTAAACATCAGGAGGCAATATACTGTAACAAACAAAAATTAATAAAAGCAGTATTCACAAGCTTAATTATTCATTTTGAAAGCTAGCTAGTCATTTGGCAGTTTGCTACTGTGATAAAATTTGCTAAAAGGGAGATCTGATTGTGACTGTCCCTTCGTTACAACAGCTGAGGGAATAGATAGCTTGCCTGGTGGCTGGGAGCACAAGCCTGGCTACGCTAGCCTGGCACCGCTAGCCTGGCTATGCTAGCCTGGCACCGCTAGCCTGGCAACGCTAACCTGGCAACGCTAACTTTTGTTTAGCCAGTGGTGCATTCTAGAACACTAAATGGAAGATTCTCTACGCTGGATGTCCTGTACCGCTCGTTTTCAGAGAAAGACTCAAAGTAAAAAGATAAACGTTTTCGCTGATTTGCAGACACTACTTTTGGTGAACATTTCGCTACGCAGTGATCGCTGAGGGTAGCGAGTTTATTGCCAAAGAAAAAAGGGATATCAAACGAAGTGGTGCCTGTCTTGGTCGGAACTGTATGAAAGCTAGAGGCATCGGCCATGTCTGGGCTCCTTGCTGCTGGAGCAGACCAGAGCGGACGGGTTAACGGAGGCTACATGGCTGTTTTCTTGTCAAACGAGGCAGTGGTCGTAATCTGTGAGTAGATTACGACCACTCCCCAAGCCCCTAGCCAAAGTGCTTTGTTGATTAACAAGGCTGCTGGCATATCAAAATGTGTCCTTTTTCTAAATTATGGATTTTCTCGCAACAGGAACATTGCAAAAAATGTATGTGGAGTGATTATGAGACAGAACCCCAACGTTGTCATATCTCTACTATTTATCTCCGTGTGACAAAGGGGCGTCTACAGAAGCATCTGGTTTAGACCCCGACAAAGTGAAACACTACACGAAAGCCTGGCCTGTGTTGGACATCGCCAACAGACCTATCTTTGGCATGTGTGTTGAAGCCCTAGCATCACTGAAAGACAAGTACAGACGAGCTGGATTCCATGCGTCAGCGGATATTGGCCTCTTGATTGTAATTTAAATCGCAGTAAAATAGAAAAAACAAAATCCATCATATCATTCCAGTGTCAGACAGTGAGAAATGGAAGCACAGGAATTTGGGTCCGACCCATTTGATTCGCTCTGCCGATGACAGACCTCCCTTTCACAGTGTACCCCGAGACCACGTCATTGTTATCCAGAGGTCCCTGACGCCCACCTGCCGTTTGGGTTCAAAGAAAAAAACATCACATGGGGTTGTTTTTTTTCCTCGCCCTTTCTTTTTTCGTGGCTGCTGGGTCGAGTGTTCGCCAGTTTATTTTCCAGTGGTTTGCCCAGAAGTGAGTCATAAATTCACCTATATGGCTGTTTACGTAACCGTCCCGAGTCCCAAACGGCGTGTTTCACAGCCATATGTGGGAATGAAATTGAATTGTCAGCTGCGCGTCTGGGTTCTGTGTTAGGGCGCCGGGGTCAGTGTCACGCGTCATCAGGGTTACAGTGTTCACTCGAATCATTATTGTCGCCATTTTTTATGGCGTCTTGAGGAGACGGAGGGGAAGTATGGTCTAGTGGTACGAGTGTTAAGTCCTTGGTTCCTTTTCCAATGGCTGCATCTTGATGAAGAGCAAGAGGCTCGACCCTTACCTGCTCCTTAAGGATATCCAAGAATAAGCCCAGAAATAAGACGAGGAACGAGAGACTATCGACTGATTTGACTCGGTATGAAAATGCATTTCCAAACCATTTTTCTACACAGATGAGACTGAAACAGATCGATTCATAAATTGCCTTCTCGCAGCTCTCTTCACTTAACAATCCTTAAGAAAAGGGAATCATACTAATTTCCCTTCCATGTCTGCCAATAAATACAAGAAAATGGATCAATAATCAGTCTTCAACGCTGGTGTGACTTGCAGGGAGAGCGGCATCGTATTGATGATCTAAGATCCTGTGTGTGTGTGTGTGTTCGTGCACGTGCCAAAAGTGTTTCTTCTTCCTTGCTCCTTCTTTTTCCCCGTCCAACGCGGGCCTCTCTTCTTGTCTCATAAGGGACGGGGGAGATCTAGGTCTTATGGACTCTGGTTGCTGGCGAATCGCGCCATCTCTCTCCTCCCACAGCGAGCGGCGGTGAGATGGCCCCCGCGCCCGGAGGAACGCCCCGCCGAGGCCGCGCACGGCGCCCGCGACGACCTCGTGTGTGACACGGAAGAAGCTCCGCCGGAGACGGAGGCCGTCCTGCCCCAAGCCGCCGCCGCCGCCGCCGCACCGCAGGCCCGGGGAGAGCAGTGTCCGACGGCCGCCCAGGAAGAGGTGGAGGCGGACCTGAGCTACCGGATCCTCCGGCTGCCCTTTGAGCCCAGGAGCAGTCCGTCGGGCCGCCTGGCCTCCAGCTGCCTCTCCTCGCCGGTGTCTCCGCTCTACTACGGCTTCCTGCCGCGGCAGAAGACCCAGGAGCGCATGAGCGTCCTCAGCCCCTCCCTGGACGAGCTGTCCTCCCGCGACGACATGTTCTCCACCGACCTGGACGACATGGACCTCTTCCCGCGGAGGATGTCCGCCGCCGCCGCCGGCAGCAGGAGGCCGGCCAGCAAGGCGGGCCGGACCTCCGGCCACCTGACCACCGAGGAGGCGTGGCCCGCCGCGCCCGGCACCGAGCGGTACTCGTGCGCCTGCTGCGGGAAGGGCCTGGCGAAGGCGTCCGGCCGGAGCAAAGGCGACGGTGGCGGCGGCGGCGGCAGGGCGTACCACGACGAGACCGGGGACTCGGACGACGGGTGCCGCTACGCCAGGAGCCAGCCGGACCGGGCGCTGGCGAGGAAGCAGGCCGCCGCGCCGAGGAAGGCGGAGTCCGTCTCCCTGCGGCACGCCCCGAAGCACCCCCCCTCCCGCAGCAGCAGACGGGCCCAGTGCGAGGAGGGGTCGAGCGTGGCAGACGGGGAGGAGGGCCGGGACCGGTGCCTGGAGGACGGCGGCGGCGGAGGGCAGGCGGGGGAGCTCACCAGCGGGGACCTGCAGTACAGAACATGCCAGGGCAAGGTCCACTTATGAGCTTCCTGTTTGTGTCCGTGACGAGGGAGACGACGATGATTTGTGTCGTGTTGCACATGGCGCAACACAACACATCTTCAAATCAAATGTTTTCTCTTTCTACTTGAAGACAAACTGTGCGGAGAAGACCTGACCGCTGGCAGATGGGAAGAGGAGGAACAGCCCCGAAGGAGACAACAAGGCCAACTGCACAAACAAGGTCCCAGCTCACTGTCTGCACCCACACTGACCTGCGGTTAAAGGTTCTGTGAGATTAGCCGTTAACAAGCCGTTTGAATCATCACCTGGTGATGTCATGGCACCTTTAAAATCGACTGTTTCATGTGAGTTGTGTTGATCCAGGTTTGTTTGTTTTTTTTTAAACAGAAATGCACAGAAAAGCCCCAAGCAAGATGATGCCATGTCACAGGACCAGAGACGAGGAGAGCAAGAATGAGGAGCAGCCATCAAGATACCGCTGGGAGAGAGGTGATGGCAGAAGGCTTTTGGTGTCTCTTTGTGTCTTGATTGAAATCATTATTTCTTTGAATGACCACAATTATGTGTCTTTCAGGTACAGCCAAAGGAGAACCAAGATGAGTTTCGGAGATTGATATTTTTGAACGGTAATTGAAACACAAAATGAGATGAATTCCACTGCGGTTCATCTGCTGACATGCAGCAAACCAATGCATTATTATCTAAACCAAATCTTCCTCATTTCAATGGTAATTTACAGGTTCCACTGATGGAACCTGTAACTGACTGGTGATATCCTGGAGCAGAGACACAAGGCCTCCATGACGGCTGTTTGTTGATGAGGATGTGAGCACCTGGTGACACGCACAGCACACAATAAAGTCTTGTTTTTGGTTGCGCACAAATAAAATATGGGTAGTTTGACTGCAGAAGGTCCACTGACACAACCTTATGTAACGCACTACAAGTTATATCCCCTCACACACTGGGAATGGTTCTGAATGCTTTTGTTCTGTTACCGGTCTGTATAATAAATCATTTATTACATCCAAGCCAGTGTCAATGTCTTCACGCTGCTTGGGATGTTTGTTCATGTCTTAATTGTTGACCCTTGGTTGCTACTAGTACTGTTGATGGCCTTGCAAAGCATCAGTGAAACATGGGACTGTAGGATGTTTAGCTTATACCGCTGGGTTTATCCAGGGGCCGGCCCCCTGTTGGGAATTAATGCTGCATATAGATGTTTCTGTATTTATGCAGTTTATGTATTAGATGAATCAGAATACATTGGCTGCATAACCTTAAACCAGTGCAGTGTGATGCTGTTTAGTCCCATGGAGAGATTTAAGAGTTTCAAGCAGTTTACTATCAAGGAGGTTTCCATCTCTGCTGTTGAAAAAGGCTGACTTCTGTTTTGTACTTAATATTCTATGGGGGTTTGTAAAGATGCTACTTTATATGAATCTTTTGATATAAGAAATCAGGATTTCAGATGCAAGTTCTGCTCCTCTGGGTTTATGTACCGTCTCCAGTCTGAGCCCCAGCTTTGGTGATCAGATCTGAAGAACCCCTTGGTGGCTGAACCCGTTTCTTCCTCTACTCATTTGTTTCGGGGATGAAGATGACACTGAGACTTAATGTGTTCAACCCGATCTTCTGTGTAGTTCAGTGTCAAATTTGACAAGGATGCATAAGAGAAGTGACTAGTTGTGAAATTTTTTTTTTATGAAGCACTTTTGTGAGTCTTTAGCTTCAGAGGATGAGTTTTTTTCTGCAGAGCTGGCAGCAGGTGTGCTAACTTTGAACCAATGAGCTTCCTGCATCAACAAAGCTATTATCCTATTAGTAAGCCCATTTGAATCTCTGATCCCAATTTCCTCTTTACTCTTTACTCTTTCCCCGCCGCCCCATCTCATCTCCTTCAAGGGAGCTGGAGATGACATTTTGGGAGGACCCTTGACCAAGCACTGTGACGTCTGCTCTGAGCTCAGCCAATAAGGACTGATTGGGCCATCAGCACCTGGAGC
This sequence comes from Trisopterus luscus, assembly GCA_027122455.1. Lineage (NCBI taxonomy): Eukaryota > Metazoa > Chordata > Actinopteri > Gadiformes > Gadidae > Trisopterus > Trisopterus luscus. The sequence goes on along the minus strand of JAOPUA010000115.1, from coordinate 17,125,838 downwards.
CACCATTGATCCAATCAGAGTGTAGCTTTAACCGAGCATGTGACCAGAGTCCAATCATCTTATTGCCTATTTAGAGTGTACCAGGAAAGGGTTGCCTCTTTGTCCGTATAGATGTCTTTTGCATGTATGTGCTCCACATATATATTTCTTATTAACTGACGCAATCGTTTACATTAAATGTAGTGTAGCGGCCGACAACTGTTTATTTAAAAGTGGGGTTATTCGGTGACAAATGACAGCTGTTCTCTGCTTCTGTTTTTCTACAGATGGCGGCCTCTGTTTCCACGTCACAGCATGCGTTTGCCCACAGGCCGCAAGGTATGAACCTTTCCCATGACGCACAGCAGGCCCCGGGGCCCCCAGGGCAGTATGGGTCTCCGGGCCCCAGTGAACGGCACAAGCCACCGCCTCAACACCAGAAACCCTACTTCTACGTGCAGCCCTCCCAGCCGTACGCCCCCATGCAGAACATGCAGTGGCACATGCCCCTCTCCTACACCCCTTACTATGGATACCCGGGGTTGGGTAAGTGAAGGGGACTCAATGGGCCGGTCCCAAAGTCCAGACTCACAGACTTTGCTGCGCGTTCTTGCAAAATTAGTGCACGTCGTATTCCAAAGGGCGTGAGGGTTTGAGTCCACATTTACAGAGCCCTTTCCGTGAGTATGCATCAGTGCAGACTTCACCTAAGGGAATTACCCACAGTTCAAAGCGTTGAGGTTTTCCACGGAGACCATAGGGAAATAATGAAGGTAAACAACATGATGATGCACAAAGATTAATAATTTAAAAAGCTGTAAATATTGAAAAATATGTTGAATGACGCAGCAGCCTCCTGTTCCTTGGTTGTGTGGAAAGCAACAAAATTAAAATTCCCAAACCGGCAAGTGTCAGCAACGTCTTTGTCATTAAACGTTGCCAAGGTAACATGTTCTCTCGTGTACTGCTGTCCCAATCCCATTCTGACCTGTCTGAGCCCATGTGGCCTCACACACTCACTCACTTAAGTTAATTAGCACCTGAGATCAATTAAGTGTGTGTCTATGGGATTGGCCCAGTGTCTCTTTGTGCCGGCAGATGGCTTGTAACTGCTAATCACACTCCCACCTGGTGGTGCAATATGCCACCTTTCAATCCCTTTTTGTTTTGTGATGATGATACTAATGAGGTTTTGACTGAGGACTCGCCTTTCACAAGTTTTATTTTAATATTGTGATATACACATTGTACTAGTCTCTATTCATTCATAAAATAAATAACACTCGTTCACATTTCCTACTTCTATTGAAAAGGTTACGCCATGCCGCCCATGAACAGCTATCCCATGAGTCCATACATGGAGCAGCCGGGATACGTCATGCCTCAGAGCCACCTCCACCTGGTGGACTACAGACGCATGCTGAGCCCCCAGTACTACCACACCTTGGCCTATCAGTCCCACAGGCTCAGCTTCCAGCACGGCTCCTCCAGCAGAGACATGATCAGCTCTGAAGTGCAGACCGAGCCACTGACTGTGTCCCGAAAGTCCAGCGCTGCTGCCCCAGCTTCCTGTGGTGGTGGTGATGGGGTCGAGGCCCACAATGGCTTCCCTCAAGGCATACACGATTGGCCGGAGAGAAACTGCCCTGGGCCTGCTGACCTTCTGCCCCGAGCCCAGTCTGCAAAGACTGGTGATCAATTGGTGGACCTCAGGAAGGCGTCACCCTCTCCCGTTAGATGTGCTCCTCAGAAGAGCAGCTTTGTGATTCAGACCGAGGAGCTTCGGATCGAGTGCTGCGGCGCCGCCGTGGGCCTGGAGGTCCTGCACTCCCGTGAGACCCAGGAGACGGCGTTGGCTCACTGTGGCGCTGCCCAGGGTCGGGCCCGCTGCGGCTCTGTGTTCACCCCCAGTCCTCGACTGCAGGAGGTGGCCAGGAGTGCTCCCGAAGAGGAGTCCCACATCGGCCACCAAGTTGTCCCTGACATTGTGTTAGTTGGCACGGCTTCCTGTGGCACTACTGTGGGGACGCAGTCTGTGCCCGAGCCAAAAGCCCAGATTAAACGCACCGATGCGTCTCCAGATTCGGGCTCCAGGGTTGAAGCCAGTGGGGGTGTAGCTCAGAAGACGACCTTGGAGCAAGGACAAAAGCGCAGCAATGATGCTAATGTAAGCCGTGGTTCCAAGGACGGCCTCTTTAAAGTCCTCCACATGCCCTTTGACCTGGACTACCTGGACGAACTCCGCAGCATGGAGACGACGGTGTGGTCGATGGAAGAGACGGTGCTTTCCTCCCCTGATTGGATGACTCAGACCACTTTAATAGATTCACACATGGAAACACTGATGGAGGAAGTGAAGGATCCCCGCGATGAGGACCTGATGGATGTGTTTGCTGAGGAGCTCCCCATGGAACAGGTGGTGCCCATGCTGGAGATGCCTCAGTCAGAAGAGGAGCTCCTGATAGAGCTGGGCTCCACCAGAGATGCCCCCCCTGTGGTGGCCTTGGCCTCTCAACCAGACGGCCTTGCCTCAGTGGATGTCTGCGACACGGAGGTGGCTTCAACGGCCCTCTTAGTTCAGCCCTCAGGTGTGAGTCACTCGCACAGCTCAGAGTCGGTGGTCGGTCTCCCTGGGACAGGTGACGCAGTTCAGCATGAGTTGGAGCTGACTGACCAGACTTCCTATGAGTCCCTCCCGGCCCTCCTCCCTTCCACTGCTTGGCCGACCGACTGTAGCAACATAGTGCACAGTGTAGAAGTGCCACAAACCCTCAGGAAACCCAGCAAGTCCCAGAGCGTCCACAACTCGGAGGTGCCCATCGAGAGACCGACGCTCGAGTCCAAGGAGCCTCGCGCCGTTCAGAGACCCAGAGCAGGGAAGAGCGACAAAGCCAACGTCAACAGGCGCAGCGTCTCTGACCACGAATGCTGTCTCCGGGGAAACCTCAACGAGAACGCGTTCCCGGCCCGGCGGCCCAGAGCCGAGCGCCTCTGCAGCAGGTGCCTGGCCAATCGCAACACCGACTCGGGATCCGACTCGGTGCAGATCTTCAAAAGGGCATGCCCCTCCCCTCCCCTCCAGCCGTGGCTCCGGCGCTGCGTGCCGCCCACCTGCGACGCCTGCCAGGTGCTGCTGATGATGAGGAGGAGGCTGGCGCTGCGCCGCCGCTCCGACGTCTGCGGCCCCAGCTGGCGCGACGCCGCGGGGCGCGCCACCTCCGAGAACGGTTCCTGCCGACGGGCGCCAAAGTGGGCGGGGCCCGGCGGTGACCCCAGGAGGGGGAGCGCCGACCCAAAGGGTCACCAGGTGGCCAGGAGTCGTAACCCCGAGAGGTGTCCTCTGGCCCCGACGCTGGGGGAGAGGAACTGTGCTTGCGACGGGCACGGGGTCCCCGGGCGGGGCGGGCGGAGCAGGCATCTGGCGCCCGGGAACGGGAACGCCAGACGGGAAACAAACGAGAACGTTGCGCTGCCCGTACGTTTCCAGGACAAATGGGGCAGCGTGGAAGGAAACGACGGATATAAACGGAAAAATGGTGGGTGGACATTGTGACACGGAATGTCTAGTTGAGGCGTTTCATGCTGTAGGTTTTTTGAATCGGTGTTTGTTTTGAACTTGCTTCCCTCCAGAGAAACCGTTCGCCCCAACGGTGTTTAACCGCAACATGGCTGGCCACAAGGACGCAGTCATATCACAGCACTCGAATGTGCAGAAGAAACCACAGCCACTATCACAAGGTCTCCTTTAACACGCATTAGCCAACACTTTTTGGGGTGAAAACTGATAATAATTTTTAATTCTTATTAATTTAATAATTGTATCATGCAACAATCTTTTAATTATTGTACTTTTTCTTTTTTGCAGGAACTCACAGAAAAGACACAAGATGCTGATTTTCAGAAGAGCACAATCACTTGAGCACGCAAATTTACTTTTAAGTACACAAAGTATTTAATCTTCAATCGTAATGTTCACTATTTATTGTGCACTATTTAAATAAACACTTTACTACAGCTACTTCTACTTTTTTTTTATTGAACTGGCCTTTGTATTGTTTAACAGTGACAGGGATTCTCCATAAGATGGCGCTGTTCACCCATATCATTTCGCTTCATAACATTAGCAGCCGCATTCTCCGGGTGTTTTTTTAATGGAAGCGAGGCATTTGGCCCAGTAAATTGTGGGTCATTGTCATCAACGTCAATCAGTCATCGTTGTTTTTGATGGCAATGGTTTACGGGAAGGGATGGTTGAGGAACATGCCTAGTTTACTTATGCAGATGACTTGTGAAGTTAACTCATTGCTTTTTCAGAAGCTACATATAAAAAAAAGTATTTTGATTTGACTATTGGACTAGACACCATAGATTGACTACCTCCTACAATCGTGAGTGTCTGCAATATGATTTATAATGCTGCAGAATTATAAGTAGCTGTGCTCTGATTGCTCTCTTCCCCCAAAGGGGAAATAAGTGAGATATAATCTTCCTGATTAAGATGCTACCTGCTATAGGCTCTTTGGTTTTGCGGTCTTTTTAACGTGCTGTGGTTAGCGTGACTGTTGGTCTGGCCGTAACATGTTTCAATAGGAAGCCTGTTGACCGTATTGAGATCCATTCTGGAGCGTTGTCACAGGCTGAATCCATCAATACACAATGTCTAATTTATTCAGTTCAGTCTAATGTCTCGAATTGATTCACCGCTCGCGTTGGGTTATTTAATCAATTATCTCATTGTCTTAATCGGCACATTAAATTCTAATGTGGACCATTGTTGGCACGACGATGAATGGATATAATTTGGCTGGGAAAAAAGTCTTTCAAGTGCCCGCTATGGAAACACTTGCAAACGTGTTTTACTTGGCTGCGTAACTTTGAAACAGCTCATCAGTTGTTGGTCATCCATTGAACCGAGACAATAGAGGTGACTTTGAAAACAAAGCGTCTCACTACGTTGACGGTAAAACCAATATCATTGATGTCTGAGTCAGCCAGTCAGGAGGATGGATGACGGGACTAATCCCGCCCCTTATCTGTCCCCACCAATGACAAAATCACATGGATCTGGTATTGGGTTATTAATTCAAATCACACGATCAGAGCAACACTGGGGAAGTGTTGATTTTAAGGCTCTCTGAACCGAAATGGGATAAAAGTTACAGTAGAGCGAGGGGGAGAGAGGGAGGGTGCGGGAGAGACAGACAGACAGACAGAGACAGACAGACAGACAGACAGACAGACAGAGAGATGGAGCAAAGCAAGGTGAAGCACATCAAGTCCATTGATCTGGGAAGTCGGTTCCTGGTTGCAACTGCCTCAACCAGCACACCGCATGACTCCAAACCACACCACGCCTTCTTCTGCACTCAGGCAGGAGGACCCGGCCGCTACGTCACTGCCTGCACGCCGCACGCGAACCCCCAGCGCTACCAAAGGGTCCTGTGAGGTCGGACCAGAGCAGCTCAGAAGGAACACGCCGTTATTGAACCTCAGAAGTTCAGGGTGGTTAGGGTTCTGTTCCCGATGGCATTCCCGTCAGGGAGGATTCTGACTGTTGGGTGGTGTGTGTGTGTGTGTGTGTGTGTGTGTGTGTGTGTGTGTGTGTGTGTGTGTGTGTGTGTGTGTGTGTG
>JAOPUA010000115.1:17111252-17117084 GCA_027122455.1 Trisopterus luscus | reverse complement strand
GGTTCAGGTTTACACACACGCACACACGCACATGCACACAGACAAACACACACACACACAAACCGGCACGCACACATACGCATGCCGCCACTCAGACACACACACACGCACACACACACACACCATAAATGTCATACACAGACCCCACATGTATATATGTAAGGGAAATAACGCGCATAATAATATGCATTAACACACATTCTTTATTTTTCTTTATTTTTTCTTCACTTCGATTTTTTTGTAAACTGTTGGTTTACAATTGCACTAATTAACCGCTTGTTTACAATTCCCAATCCCCAGTCTGTGGTGTTCCATGAGCTTCACACTCACCCCACGCCGAGTGAGTCAACTCCCTTAAGATCACTTGGTCTAGTTTTTGCTTATTTATTACATTTGGTAGGAATGATAATGTGTCATTCCATTTGATGATCTCATTTAACTTCAATTGGAGTGGATTTAAAATAGAATTTTGAAAGTGTGATAAAAAAAATTGTTAGTTAACTCACCAATGCAAACTATGCCATTAACGCGATTATAACTTTCAATCGTTGCCCAGCCCTTATATATATATATATATATACATATAGCCCTATATATATATATATATAGCCCTATATATATATATATATATTAGTTGCACACTCAGCGTTTCCAGGGTCTTGGAGATGGATCCATGGCCCTCAGCTGTCTTATTACCCGGTCTTTCTTATTCTTCTGCTGCGGTGTTCCCTACCTGACTGAGCCAGCACCAGTGAAACCACACTGGATTAAATCAATTATAACAGAAGAAACCAGCCCAGCGAAGCTACAGATCCAGTACAGGCCTATCTATACGTTAGATTCAATGGATATGGATCACAGAGCCCGGCGTTCATCCAGGATGATGAATTCAATCCAAGGCGGAGGCGGTGGTCTGCATCGGGTGGGTCCGGTGTGTTGGTGATGGAGCTGGAGAGGAAATCCCCTCGGAAATACACCACTTTTTAAAAGCAAAGCCTCAAAAGCCGTACTGTAAGTCCGAGTTAAGGTCGTAACGGATTGGAATCATTAGCGTGACCTCATGTTTGGGTGTGCACAGAAGTACAGTCGTTACCGTGAGAAACGGTGAGGTGAGGAGTGGAAGTGATGGTCTAGTTTTCTGTTGGCTCCGCGGTTTTCCTCTCATTATGAAACAAGACCCAATAAACAAACTATACAGCGCGCCCGTTTGTTATTGGCTTATTGTTCCAGGTGGCTTATAAGAAATAGCAGTAAAACCACCAAATCCTACTGCTTAGTACTCTGAGGTGTACTAGTAGTGAAGTAGAAAGGAAAATATTTGACTTGCAATGTATTGGAGCTTTTATGTGAAGTCTCTTGCCTGCCCAGCTGGGGCTTATTCTGCTCAACATGACATCAGCACCGAACAATGCCCTTTGTTTGAATGTGAGGCGATCACATTTTAACATCAAACATCTAAACGTTCTTCTGTTTTGCATGCCTTGCTGAATGGACGCTTAGCTCCGTCTGACGAGGGAAAATAACAGGAACACCATTTCCATGTCCTGATGTCGTCAAACACAACCGCACCAAGCACAGCAGCTGAGGCCCCGCAACCGGGGGACACAATCTAGAAACAACAAACAGGCTGTTTGCTACCCCTCAGCGCTAAGCTAAGCAGACTAAACAACAACAACGAACCAGCCAATCCCGGGCGAGGACGCTGACAGACAGACGGGCGTTTGGCCTCTGGTCTCCACCAGCCGGCGTGCCATGGAGAGAGTGCACCATCACCGTCGGCATCGTCCAATCGGCTCAGCCCTCAAGAGCTGTCCTATGAAGACGGCGCCCCCGTGCTCTGGTAGCCAGTGGGAGGGGGGCGGTGTGGTGGCGGCTCACAGCCTCCGAAAGGAACCGAGTTCGATCCCCTGTGTCTGCAGCCGCACCTGAAGACACAGACGAGCGAGTTGTCCAAACCTTTAAAATCACTGTGCACAAGTTTGGATAAAAGCGTCTGGAGTTGTTCAGACGCTGGTCTGTGGCACATGAGTGTCACTGACTGCAGAGAAATAAAGGCTGTCATTGCTTTTATTCTCAGTGAAAGATGCAACATTTTAAGAGAGTTTCGGCATTAAAGGTATGTTTTCAGTCGTAGGCCGTCAGGGAGTGATGCAATTATCAGGTGACTTGGACACATCAGAGCGAGTTGGAGACCTAGAGTCTGTTCCTTCAGAATGAGGGCGTTAAAGACCGCAATGCAATTAGCACGAGCCCTAGGGGTCAAGGACGCCAGGGAGCGAGCCAGAGACCTGCTATCTCTTTCATATGTAAGAAGGCCTCGAGGATATACTGGATTATCCATATGGTGACTCTAGCACTGCAGGAAGTGATGCAATCCGATGGAAATAAAACCATTTATGGGGGCCTAGAAATACATAGAAATAGTGGCGTCTGATCTATTGTACGTGAATCAGGGAATTAAGGTCCACTCAAACTAGGGGCATCAATCAAAGAACATCTTGTCTGCATGTTATTCTACCTTGTGTGTCTAACCCTTCTGTCTGATACCAACCGAATGTTTAAAATGATTCTTAAACAAATCAATGGAGTCTGCAATAATATACAACTAATAACAACACGTGTGGGTGCTGTCAATGTATTTACGTAATCTATCACATAATATAGCCTATCACTCACAAACAAAACATAGCAGGTCTGCACTTGCCCCTCCCACCTCTGAACATAATGGATTAAGAAATGCTTCCCTCCTTACTCCGTCACCCAGCCACTGTTTGACCAAAACAAATCTGGTCGAACAGGAGCCTATCGACCACAAGAGCACTTAACTACAGCAAACTAAGCTAAAGCACTGCCACTCCAGTGGTCCATGTGGGGGCGGTCGCCCTGCAGGAGGTGACGCAATCAGGAGGTGACCTGGAGCTCAAGGACACTTGACCGTGAGCCGGAGACCCCGGGTGTCTCCCCCACCGCCCAGGGCCTCAAGGACAGGGAGGATTACCGCGGTCCTGTAGCCCCGGCAGGAGTACAGGAGCAGGAGGCAGTGTCTCAGGAGGTAGAGCGGGTTGGCCGGCAACCGCACGGTTGCCAAGGTTGCGCCTCCTCCTCGCTGAGTGTGGAGGAGGAGGTGCCCCTGAGCGAGGCGCCTCCTCACCCTCACTGCTCCTGACCGGCTGGCGGTCGCCCTGCGTGGTTGACACCGCCGTGTCCGCGGTGTGTGAATGCGTCCGTGAATGGGTGAATGTCAGGCAATATTCTCAGCGCTTCGGATAAAAGCGCTACATGAATGCAGTCCATTTACCGTTTATGTAGGGAAACTCCGCTGCTAGCCCCAACCGCTAGGTCTGCTGTCTCCTCAAGAGGCCCTCAAGGACATTTAATTTGAGGAGTCGTTAATGCCCTGATTCATGTAAAAGAGAACAGATGTCTCTTTCTTTCTAGTCCCCCCTAATTGGTGTGTTTATTTGCGTGTGCGCCCCTCCTATACAGTGTAGCCTAACGCCCATATGGTTTGGTCTGGTTTTGGGGGGTATTGAAAAACAACTTATTCTCTCCTTTAGGTTAGAACAAAGCTTCCCTGTCTGCTCTGCATGGACATGTCTGTAGCATGCCCTGTTAGAGGCTTGGGATAAGAGATAAATCGTACATAGATAGAGGGAGTAATCAGGGTTTGTTATCAGGGTTTTCCCAGCCCTCCTCCCTTGGCCTCTTTTCAGTCTCTGGAATGTTCTACCCAAACACACGCAGGGGGAGAGGAGGAACACCAAACTTGGTCGTACACAGGAAGTGGGCAAATTAGAAACACATGTACAGTAAGTAAGTCCTGTGGGGGTTAGAACGGAAAAACATGTTCCTGACGAATCCCCAAAAAAAGGAAAAACAAATGCCAAGCAGATGATGTGTTCACAAAAGAGCATGACGCATGTTGCACAAGGAGGCGGAGCACTTTGTGAAGGCCGCCAAACCTTCGTTTTTGACAGCCTTCACTAACTGCTCCAGGTGAAGGGGCGTGCTGAATAATGATGGAAGTTATTTAACATTGTGGGGGCTCAGTAAGTAATGCAACATTGTGGGGACTCAAGGTGTGTTTGCCTTTGTGAGGACTCAAGGTGTGTTTGACTTTGTGAGGACTCAAGGTGTGTTTGCCTTTGTGAGGACTCAAGGTGTGTTTGCCTTTGTGAGGACTCAAGGTGTGTTTGCCTTTGTGAGGACTCAAGGTGTGTTTGACTTTGTGGGGACAAAAGGTGTATTGTAATGTTGTGGGGACTCAAAGGGAAAAGGTGTATTGTAATATTGTGAGGACTGAAGGTGTCATATACATTTTTCGGGTCTCAGAGGTGAAAGGTGTATTGTAATATCTAGGGGACTCGTAATGTTAATTTTTGGGGACCTTATTTCATTTGTCAGAGACAAATCCTTCTAAGTCGGGTTGTTTTAGTGCGTGACGCTACGGCTTCGTACACTGATGAATAATAACACAACGGACGAGCAATAAATTAACTCCAAATATTCATCAGAGTTTCTAGATTACATGCTTTATTGTCATACATGTTATACCGTCGTAATTATGACTTTGTCGATATTTGTGGGCGAAAGGTGGTTTATGAGCATAAGCATCCCTCGGGATCTTGCTCGGGTGGGATTTCAAATTCACGGCGCGTGCACACGCATCCCGCCCATAGGTAGCCCCCGTGTGACCCTCTGCTAGCGAAGATTTGTTTTCATCCATACATCAATTATAAAAATGATTATAAGATGTATCGAAATGACACATGAGTCATTGGGGTGTCGTATGGCGATGCCATGCTCTAAATCATTTATCTGTTTATTGTTTCTATCTCTGGAGGTAAAGGCCTTAGATTGAACACACACTGTCGGTGTACGTGTGTAATGTATGCTTGCAAGGTTAGCTGGGAAGGTCTGCTAACACACCCACAAGACTAATGCTGTTAGCATTGATATATACAGCCGTTGTCTCGATTAGTTTCAAATTGATAATAGGGGCCTACTGCTTTTCATTACCCTGGTAAACTGGGTGTTTGAAGAAAATCCAGACCATAATAGTCTAATTACTTGACCAGCCTGTCACCTAAGGTATATGTCAATTTAAATCTAATTATACACAAAGAAAACGATGCTATAAAACTGAAAAATTATACTGTATTGATTTAGTTCCTGTCTTACCTTTTCCCATGATAAATCATACAAACCTTCCCGGAGAAAATATTTAAATATTGTGTGATAACGAACACTAAAACGAGAGGCAGATGGCCTTAAAACTGTTCACCACGCCGTCTTTCAAGAAGGAATTAAAAAACCCAACGGAGGAGGGCGTCCAAGCCCGTCCCCACGAGGTGACCGCGCCAACGGAGATAACTGGAGATGACTGGAGATATCTGGAGATTACTGCGCCAATGGAGATAGGAGAAAACTGCTGGGCTGCGTTCCAACTGTAATACGCATCCGGTAAAAAATAGAACTCAGTTCCTATCTCCCAATCAAAGTGAAAGCGGGGGATGGTGGAGCCTGGTCCAGACCGCTGGGGCACCAGTCCCTGGTCCCGGGGCCCCGCTGAATGGAGGAGTGATCCACGGGGCCCGGGGCCCCGCTGAATGGAGGACTGATCCACGGGGCCCCGCTGAATGGAGGAGTGATCCACGGGGCCCCGCTGAATGGAGGAGTGATGCAGGGTGAGCACCTATGGGTGCTCTCATTATCTCTCAGGACAAAGGGTCGCTGGGTACGGGGCTCCGTCAGGGGCCAGCCAAGCATCACCCCCCTGCAAGGGGGTTCAGAATGTGTGTGTGTGTGCGTGTGTGTGTGTGTGTGTGTGTG
>JAOPUA010000115.1:16684816-16700442 GCA_027122455.1 Trisopterus luscus | reverse complement strand
CGATCGGTTTAGAGGTTTATTCATGGACATGACCCACGCATGTACGTGCCCTTATTCTTTAATTGGTGTTTACTTCACATTGAACTGCGATAAACTTTGGTTTGCCCTCCCGATGTAGCCTCTATTTAAAGAATTGTAAACATTCACCCATTGGTCATACAGCATAGATTTTATTTAATGTTCATAGCTTATTCTGTGACCTCAAGGGAAGCCATTACACAATCTTCTAGTCTTACAGCCTTGTAGTCTTTACAAAGGTTGTGGGTGATTTTGTTTGCAAGATCCTGCTCTTAATGCCTACAAAGAAAGGCAGCAGTTTAATATATATAATAATATATCTAATATAATATAATGTGTAAAATATAAACATAGAAAGACAACAAAAGCAATGTGGCTTTCCTAGTTCATATAGACAAACCTGCACAATGTTGAATAGGTATAAACAAAATGTACTTTTATGTAGTGCAACATGCTCTAAATTGAATTATCCTCTTGGCTAACATTAAAGTATCATTGTTTGTTTCTAAAGACCTAAATAATGGCGGAGAGCATTTAAAATGGCACATAACATTTAATAGGTCAGCTGCTGAGGTGCAGGATGAGTGAACACACGCAGACACTCGTGGGTTGTTTTCATGTCTGTGTGTTTTTAATGTGAATCCATAACGATAGTGTTGTTAAAGGTTACCTACAAAACAATGTCCTCCTCTTTAGGTAGTAATTGGCGTGAGGCATCATAAAAAGCCTGTAAGAAACACAAACACCCGGTCATGCAAGGTCGCAGTAATCTCTTCCAAACCCAAAGAAGATAAGGACAGAGAGGGCTGAAAAAAGAGAAATTTAACCAATTTATATTCTATAAACTTCAATTATTTGTAAAATATTAATACATTTACACCATACCTGATTAATGAAGATCAAACAGGATATATTGAAGGACTTCAAGCCCAAGACAAATAAGAAGAACTCTCCATATAGTAGACTATGCAAATAAAAGGCTAAGAAGAAGATTTGCTTTAAGTTAATATGCAATAATATGATATATAGAGCTCCGGGAGTCGCAAACGGCAACAATCACTTTCTGCTCCATGCTGCGGTTCACTGCAGACTGCAGGGAACGGTTGGCCCGGCCGAATGAACGCTGATTGGCTGTTACGTTACGTCAAATTACGACAAATTTCGCCCGATTCGCGTCTCTATGTTGACTTTGCATGGAATCGTGTTGCCCCGTCCCGTTTGGTGTGAACACACAGACTCACCACACAGCAACCACGGTGGAGGATGGGCAGCTACATCGGCATGGCATTCACATACTCGCTGTCATTGTACTTAGGCAAGGTTGTATTGGCAATATGTTAACAAAGATAGAAAGAATGTGTTGGGATGTGGAATTCCAAATAATAATAGCCCTTTAATGTTTCCTTGACCCATTGAAGATGTTGTTATGAGGGGAGATTGTTACTTTACAAAAATGATTTGTTTTTTCAGCCAGTATGAAGGCGATTACAAGACATTGTAATACTCAAAACCAGGGTCGGTATATAAAATATATACATTGACGGACTGTTTGGCGGAATGTTATTTTTTAATTTTTGTACTTTTTTATAGTACAAACTATTTGTAAATATAAACTATTTGTATCTGAATGGTTATTCACTTGTGAAAACTCATAAGTAGAAAATAGAACCGCAATCAACCATTTTCAAAATATTAAAGGTGGCCCCCTTTCTCCCTCTCTCCCTCCCCCTCTCTCCCCCCTTCTCTCTCTCATTACACTGTTAATTTTAATCCACCCCCCGGGTTGTAACTCCAAAATCTTTTGGACTAAACGCCGGCGCTTTACGTTGACGCTCTGTGTTAATGGCGTCCATTAGTGCTAGCATCTTTCCCTCGGTGTGTGCCCCTTTTATATTTGCTCCATTAATCCTTCCGGGCTCTCTCTCCCTCTCCGTCGCCCTCGCTCGCTCTCTGCTCTGCTGACTCAGACCTTCTGAGTGGCCCTAACGGTGACATTAGAGCGGCTGGCGCTACAGACGTCCATCATGCAGGGAACGTCCTATCGGGTCATGACAGAGTGAGCCCGTGGTGAAATGCAGCCGAGAATATCGCTGATCCATCCAGAAGAATGTTTAATAATAATGCAACAAATGATAACAATGAAAAAGAGCAGATCTGCGTCTGGGCTTTTTATTTTTTTTGCCAAAAAGCATATTTTGAGACGTGACCTCATTTTGGCAGGAACACGGGTGGTCTGCCATGTGGATATAGTGGGTTTGTAATTTAGTTTAATATATTTATTATGAGCTTGACCCCACAGGTCAACAGCCGAAACCGTAAAAAAAAAAAAAGGAATTCATTATAAAAATTGAGTACAAGGGAAGGGATATTACGATATTTAATTCAAGGAATAATTTTTTCCCACTTTCCTCTGATTAGTATGACCAGGAATTGTTGCTGTGGGAAAACCATGACCAAACATGGGCGCCTATCCTAAGCCTTGTGTTAACCGGTCTGACCGATGGTGTCTTAACACATCCAGGCATTGTTCATCCAAACCCAACAGGATTAAATGACTCGTACCAGAAGCACACAAAAAAAAAATAGAAAGAGAGACAAGACAAGAACAGCAAACAGCCCCTGGCTCCTATGTGCCGTTTGATGTCAGTATTTGATGCCTCTCTCCCCCCATTGAAAGCAAGCCTGTGCTGGGGCATCTGCGCACATACTGCCCCCCCAAGGGCATCCGTCTGATGTGGCGGATCCCTGCTTTGACCGACCTGGTGCATAGTCCCCGCTGTTGTGTTGCTGCTGCTGCTGCTGCTGCTGCTGTCGTTGTTGTTCTGGCTGCTGCTATGAATACACACTGCCTCGATGCTGTCGCCCCCACCCCTCCCCATCCCAATCTAGCTCGTCTGAGCCACTCGCTTGGTTTTCCTGTTGCTTGACACTTCTGCATTCTGCCGATGGGTGAAGATAGGCCACACGAGATTCTGCTTTCACGCGCACAAGAACACACACAGATGCACAACGACGCACACGCTTGCTCTGCAGGCGCTATCTTGAGGAGTGCACTTCTGTGGACGCTTTGTGCACGGTTTCAGGTCCTGACTCCAGCTCCAACTCTGCTCCTCAGCCACAGAGGGCCAGCCCTGGGAGGCTCTGTGCATGGTAAAGGGTACGGCCTTATTGATGTCCGGCGTCCACTATGAAGTCATTTCGGAGACATGGTATTTCTGCTAAATCTGACTCTGTCTTAATGAAGTGTATCTGAATTCACTGTAAATCAGTGAATTCATCTCCTTGAGGAGCAATTAGAGGATCAGGCATCTTGCGCAAGGATACCTTATCGGTAGGTTGCGGACATCAATCGAGGCCAGTATCTTTTAGCCGGGAGTCAAACTCCCCCCTTACCAATAAGCTATTCTGCGGCCGGTTTTTAGATGTTGAAAACAATTCTTGCAATCTCCGCCAATCCATCAAGATTCATTTTGCTGTTTGAAATGTTTTTTTTAGCTGGTAAACGATGTACGAGCCAAGGAAAGATAAAGGAGTGCGTTTCGTTTTTGGGGATGATAATAAAACGTGCTTCTCTCAGTGGGCAGCGTTCAGAAGCATCTGCACGCTAAATGATGCGTGGCGTTTCCAGTTGTTGAGCACATACTATAAATCTTCAAACACTTGGCACACAGCTGCCGACTTCTCATTCGTAATTGGTTACGATTGCTTCTGGTTACAGTATGCTATGATGGCACAATGAGTGCCATAATTCTTGTCTTAATGAACTGTAGCCATATGGGGTATTGTCGCACTATATACATTTTTTATATTCAAGATTACATCAATTGTATTTTAATATTCCTGAACGAGAACTTTGTTGCACCAGTCACAATATAATACAAAGATTACAACTTTTTTTTAATAAGAATGTGTCAAATCAACAGAAATATCAGGGGGAAAAATGAGATATGCAATATGAGCAGTAGTTAACATCTAAGTAGGAGACAGAAGACAGCTTGCACTTTCAGACTTCCAAAGTCTGATCTAATCTGTGAAGATTCAGACCCCGCCTCCCATCTCCCCCTAAGAACTGATCTAGCCAATAGCAAGGGTGAGTAAAAGGTCCTGATTGGATGACAGCAGTCAAACAGTATTTGGCTGGCATGAACCCCCAATACCAAGGCCCAGGACTTAAACTGAATCAGGACTCCGACCAGAACCCGCTGGATTAACCACAAGTTAACCGTGTTACCGTTTAAGGACCCTGTACTATCGCACTTAAAATAGGATCATAGCGGTAATGGTGCTACCGAAAACCATAGGGCTCTGGAGGAGTTTTACTCCTGACTATGATGAATTGCCAGAAGCTTATCAACTGGAGCTGGCATATGGTGTGAGGACAGGGCTTGATAGGCTGTCTGTCAACCTGTCCACCATTCACACTGTTTTTTGGGGTGTCGTTTTTCTTTTATTTGTTAAATGCAAAGTGAGAAGAATAACCCCAAAATGCATACCAAATAAACAATAATTCAGTGTTAAACTTTTCTTTTAATGTTGTTTTTTTAAGGACAATTTACTTTGGGCATTACATTACGATTGACGGATTTAGCTTTGTGCCGTTCCAATGATAGCAGTGATTTAAATTTGTTCTTTCGAAGAATAATAAAAAGCAACATTAGCAAGGTTTTAGAAACGTGGAGCTTCCTCACAGTTTCATTAACTTTGTTTTGAATGTAGGTGTTTCTAATCTATTGCTGTAAAACATAGCTAGATAAATAGATTTATAAGGCCTGCCATGATATATAACGACATTATAAAATGTAGCTGAAACTTCTATTTGTTGTATTCATTACTAGCTATGTATGTATTCATTACTAGTTATCAAAGTTGATCGTAGGTCATTTGGTCTCTAATCTATTTAAATGTCAATATCAAGATCTTCTGAAGTAAAATTGACACTGTGATACAAATTTAAAAAAGACCCGCTTTCAAAATTTGCACCTTTCATCCTTGAATTTTTTTACGACTAGTTTTGCGGAGCACCAAAAAATAGACTACACAGGCATGTAAGAAAGAGAGAGACTTAGCCTTGAAGGGCCCAAGAGTTTTCAGAAACAAACCCCAGAACCAGCAGAACCAACTAATTGGACCTGCTGCCTTTTGTATGATAAAACAGAATACGAAAAATATTGGATTTGTCAGTTTTAAAGATGTTCTTTCTTTCTAAATATGTACTCTTCTAAGTAAATCACTTTTTTTTTTTCTTTTTCGCAACTGCTTTAAATGATATAAAAGTTTGTGGTATAATGACAACAGGGTTTGACATGTGCGCTGCTGTCCCTAGCTACCTTCCATTGTTCCCTTACATTACCATGAGTGCATACATGACTAGCATGGGTCACCCCAGTGGTAGTGAAAAAGGCTCATACAATAGTAGCCTGTGTTTTTTGAAGTGTTGACGCACTTGCGCTAGTCAATGACAAAAAACACACACTTATTGTATTTAGTTTGAAATGATAGCCTGTTATGAAATGGGATTGGTTTGTTTGAGAGGCAGTGCATATATTTGATTTGTTTCAGACAGAGAGAAAACACAATTATATCCGCGACGAGGAATTCAGTTTGTAGTTTAGCATTCCTTATTGCCAATTAATCACGTTCATTGTACAACGTTTCCCGCATTGCTACACGACTGTCCTAAACAGGGTTCTAAAAACGTGTTTATCTATCTTATACATCAAAATCAGCGATCTTAAGTGGGAATTATTTACCAATGTCCATGTAGCAATGTCCATGCTGCTCCCAGGTTCTTAGGAAGGAGATTTTGTGTGTTTGGCGAACAGCGTTTCAGTGGGCCAAACCCGGGTTCCGAAGCTGTGATCAACGCTTACATACACCACCATCGGTACCGGTACCATGCCCGCTGGTTGTGTTTTGCTGTTGTCGGATAATAGTCTGGTGTTTATTTGTTTGGGGGCAACGTGCACGCACGCTTTTCCCCAGCAGCCACTGACTGATGCTAATCAGGACTCGGGTTCGGACTCCGGTTTGTTCTTGGGCCTGACAACAGGCACTCCAAAGTGTACTCAGACCCAGACACATGTGTTCACACACGCTAGCAGCTACATTAAATGTGCGCTGTATTGGGGCCACTTAGGGGCCCCTCACAGAGAGAATGCGGTACATACCGAGCGAGTGCCATCCACACGTCTTTGCTTCATGTCGAGCACATAATACGTTTTATGGAAATGCACTAGAAGTAAGCTCTTATTTGTGTCTGTCAAACATACACATGGTACCAAAATAAAGTATACCTGCGTATTAATACACACTGCACCCCACCTGGGAGCTGTCGCTGAATGTAAGGTGTATTCACAGTGAATACATTTAAATGTATTTGATGATAGATTTCCTCCCGAAGAAGGGGACTGGGAAGGCGCACATCTGTCGCATCACTTCATGTCTTTCGTGGCAAGCGAAGGTGAGGTGGCCATATTTTGAGTCATCTAGGCCGGGTATGTAAGTGCATTTGCAAAGTGCAAAGGAACATCAGTGGAGAAAATGGCAAGCAAATTACAGAGTGCTGTTCTGTTATGTCCAACAGATGGATCCACAAGAGAGGACTGACGGGGGGGGGGTTAGGGTTATCCATCAATGCCCAGAGAATAAGACAAAGCATTCAATCCTCTCTCTGGGTTCTTATTTGTCAGTTGGTGGCAGCTTGAATTCCACTGAGAGCCTTGTGTCACAGTTCAGCAATTTGCTGTTTGTTAAGGGATGCTGACTGAAATAATCAGTCAGCATCTACTAAAGTAATGGACATAGATTTCACAATACTTTTTCTCCGCACACGGAGGACGCACAGAGAAGCACAATCACAAAAACACAAACACACATTTACGTACATTCTCCATTCTGTGTAGCGCTGGTGTTAACCAAAGCATTTAAAAGGGGTCCACTCTGATGTGAGAGACCATTTGTGCTCTTTGAAATATGAAAATATGATGAAAATTTGAAAACAATTGCAATGCCCTCCTCCCACTCGGTCTACTCCCTCTACCGGCTCTCTCATAGCCCTTTGAGACTGTTACTGTGATAAGGAGTTGTACAAATAACATTCACTTTTAACTACTAACTAGTAGCTATGCAAGTAAAGAGAAAAAAAAACGAAATGAATGTTTTCTGACATTCGTATTACCTCCTGCGGTGTCATTTATTTTCTACGGTGTTTCATTGACGGTGATAAACACCGGCAATATTGAGGCTGTTTACCTGGGAGTAACGATGAGGATGTCAGGTTTGTTCAGACCCCCACCTCAGACCCCCAGCCCCTGAAGGTGTGGACGACGTCCTTGGGCTAAAACTGAGGTCAATGATGTCGGTACCCGGTAGGATCAGATTGGGGATCATACTTTATTGATCTCATACGGGACATTTGTGATGCTAAGGAATGTTATTGATGCTATGAAAAAGCCAGGGTGGGAGTATTGATCATTTATGGTCATTCTGGCCATGATTTAAAACACGCAATGGGTCTCTTCCGTGGGTGTTCTCGGTACAGGCGCTCACTGATTTCATTCACTTGGTTTCATTTCTTCTGCCATAAAAACATGTTTTGACCATCTGGTGCTGTGCACCACACACACACACACACACACACACACACACACACACACACACACACACCTCCCCCTCCTCATGTCCCGAGTTAGCACGGAGAGCTGTGCATGCGCATGAACACGTGATATGCTAGCATGCGTCTCCACAAACCAAAAGATAGACTCCCTGACAGAGCGATACTTTGATCGACGATCCTGATAATCACTGACTTCATTGCACGTCCCTGAGCCTTTGATCATCATCATCATCATCATCATCATCATCATCATCACCACCACCACCACCACCACCACCACCACCACCACTCCCGGCACCACCACCACCACCAACAGCTGATGCCACTGGAGACCTGCATCGCCGACAGGACGCCACATCGCGGGGCTTACTCCCTCCCGCTGGGTATTCAGACTCCGTGGCAGCACTTGTGTTCTACCGCCATCTTCACCCCCGGCCCTCCCTCCCTCCCTCCCTCCCTCCCTCCCTCCTCCAACACCATGGCAGTCGATATGTGCAGAAGGCTCCTGCCAAGCCTCTAAGGAGTGTCAACATGTATGTTCTGATCTGGCTTGGGTGACAACCAGCACGAAAACACAATCCAGCAGTCTGCTTTACAAGACTTACTGCTACACTGTGAGATAACCTCTCTCTCTCTCTCTCTCTCTAGCGTGTCCCTCCCTCACCCTCTCGCCTCAGCTCTTTCATCCTCTCCTCATCCTCTTTATAGAGCTCTCTTTCCTTATTCCCTCTCTCTCTCTCATTCTCTTTCACCCTCTATAGCGCTCTCTATAGCCCACTGTCTCTCTTATTCTCTATCATTCACTCCATCTCTATGGCTCTCTCTCACCATCTGTAGCTCTTTCATCTTTGCTCTGTCTTTATAACTCTCTCCATCAATCTAGCCCTCTCTCATTCTCTCTCCCACTGTCTCTAAAGCTCTCTCCATCACTCTAGCCTTCTCTCTTTCACACTGTCTCTTTAAGTCTCTCCATCACTAGCACTCTCTCCCACTGTCTCTATAGCTCTCTCTGTCACTCTAGTTCTTTCTCTCTCATTCTCTCGCTCACCCTCTCTCTTTAGCTCTCACACATATATTTGGGAACCTGTATTAAAAAATGCATAAGTGAATATTGTGGTATGCTGATTACGAACAAAACTACAAACAACCCGTATTGAAATCATTCAGTGATTGTGAGGGGGAGGGGCTGTAATCATTGATTAGTTTTTCCATTTCCTTTGAGTTCACTCTGATATAACTATATATACAGCATTTACCGGCCTGTTGAGGGAATCGATGGTGGCTGATGAAAGTGGCTCCATGGTATACAGCTAAAACCTTCCAGAGATAGAAACATGCTAAAAGGGATGGAGACAATGTGTTTGATGTGTTGCTGTTGACTTTGTCTGTGCAGGATGTCTGTCGCAGCTGTAGAATGAGTGGTTATTAAATATGAAGAGAAGAAAAATAACAAATTGCATCATCAGTGTTTATATGTGGATTAATGCCATTTTATTTAATTATATTGTAAAAACAAATGTCTGTGCTTTGCCAAGCGTGAAATTACTAATGGATGTACTAATTATTATGTATGACACGATGGAGAAGTCAAATTAAGTAAGAACACAATCAGTGATTTTATTAATAACTTAGAATGCATATTTTCTCACACCAAATAAGTACTATTAGCAGTCTAGTGTTAAGGGTGTGGATTCAAAGCCTGATGCCCGGTCTGCCTCCTTAAGCAAGGCATAACTGCTCCTGAATGAGTGCTTGTTGGTGATGATATCAGTGATTCAATGTCCCTCATATTTCCAACAAGAACTCCAATAATGATTGGACTGTGCGACGATAATTACTGTCCAGTATAAAAATAAATTCTAACTTTATCCAAAGAATCTTTCAAAAGTTCCAAAACCCCAGGCCTTTTTTTGTGAAGGGAAGTGCAGATTTAAAAGGACTGTTCTTTATTTATATATATATATATATATATATATAATTTTTTTTATGGCAAACCCCTTAGGACTGTTGAAGGATATCTTAGCAGCCCCTAATTCCTCTGCAGTGTGCGGACGCCTCTGTGGCCGAACAGACGGCCGGAGCGGAGATGTATTGCTGTTTCATTGGGATGGGGATGAGGTGGGTTTGGCGGGGGGGGGGATTAAACGCGTCCAGACTCCCCAGGGATTAAGAAGGATGGACTGTGAGTGTGCCATTAAAATGGCAGAGAAGGAGGACGAGGTCATCCATCTAAGTCCCCTAATAAGGGCGCGTATGATCTGTGCCAATTACAATGAAAGAGACGGAAGGCAGGCTACACAGGCAGACGTGTTGTTCCCAGAGTCTGTTTGTTGCCTTGGCGCTGGCATACCAATTTTAGGTTTCCCCTGGGTCAGAGAAAAAATAAAAATGTGCAGCAGTGGATAACAAAGAATTCATAGCAAATCTTTTAGAGGTTTTCATCCCGTTTCCATCCCTGCTCGTGGATGTAACGGCGTGTGTGTGCACATTGACGTCCCTGTGGATTTTGATTTAGATTTGATTACGTTCTGGAAATACACAATACATGCACGCCTCTTCAGCCCTGTCATTTTTATTCATCTATCGATTTTTTAACATGTTCGCAGTATGAAGTGGTATGGGCGGTTGCGGCGTGTGCGTGTGTGTGCGTGTGTGTGCGTGTGTGGGTGGGTGGGGGAGGCAGTGCCAACATTTATTTCCTTTTACGAGAACAATTCTGTGATCTTTAAAATGTGCACTAGATCTGCAGCTAATCCCTACGGGCAGAGCCGACTGCAGGCATTACGTACGCACCGGCGGGCCCACCTGAGCCTCCGGGAGGCGGGCCAGCTCCTAACCAGCGCTGTGGCCACAGATCTCCCAAATGGGAAGGGATTAACAGAGTTATGTAAAGTAATAGGAGCAGTGCATGGTGATCAATGTGAGCACGCTCCACACAGCCCTCGGCGCTACTCAAACCGCATCAGAGATGTTGTTAAAAAATTGATGGATATATCACCTACTGTATACTGAGATTGTGTATGATAAATCAATAATTCTGTTGGATCATGGTGCTTCAGAACACAAGGTCAACCTAACATTGAAAGGCATGCTTTCATTTTTTTTTAGGACCGCAGTTGCAGTGAACCAATGAAACCAGCAACAGGCTGCTGTATCGACCAGGGTTCCCATCGCGTCTCTATCACGATAATCTAAGAAGTCTATATTAATCCCTAGAAGGCAAACTGGACACTGGTGCCAGTTGTTTCAATAAATAATAATAATAAAAAAACACTGTGATATTTCACAATGGTGTCACAGAGAATATTTCAACATGATTTAATGGACAATAGTTTTTAGCTGAAGTGCACAAGGACAAACTGTAAAAGTCACCTTGACAGAAATGGAAAAGAAAAGAGAACCAGAGTGGGAGAGAAAGACACACCTTGGGCCAGTCGGGGCTCCCCCCTCCACATACTCTAATTGCAGAGACCCAGTTGACTTTAGATTCAAATGGGCTGCAGCCGGGACCCCTACAGAGTAGAGGGGACTCAGTGACTTGGACCCGAAGGCTGCTGCACCGGGATCCAACCAGGATAAAGAGATGGCTAATGTGGACTCCATCTCGATAGTTAGGAGGGAATAAGGAGGTTGGAAGGGAGAGCCTGGTATGAGTCCAGTTAGAGACTTAAAAGGTGCCTGAGGTAAGATTTAAGCTATTATTTGAGCGTAATTTGTCAGATGACACAGGCATCTGTCACCTATTACTGAGTGAAATGGTCTGTGGAATTCTGTTTTGAGTGGACTCTGTATGAGCCAATCTAGATTCCACACCACTCCCCAATAATTTCCAACCAATCCGGCCATTTTTTCCCTGATTGGTTAGACTATAATTAGGTGTCGGGTGTTTATGCAACACTTAAACCAAGTTGACGCTCCCCAAGCAGGGATAAGGCTTGACATCATGTAATGTTGGTTTTAATTGTTTCAGATTATTTACTTTACATTATATACCACTTTACTTTCTTTTGCATCAAATGAGCAGTAGAACAGTCACAAGTCACAAAAATAAAAAATAATAATTAAACATCAGTACAAAATAAGCCCACACAAACAGCAGTAGTCAAATATAACATAAAAACAATAGCAATGCTAGCTCTATTATAAATATATACAAAGGTGCCAGGCGAGGAATTCTCAATGTTTCCTGCCTATTAACTGAGTGGCACAATCCTACACATGGTGTCACACATGAACAGTTCATGTTCACCTTCCATTGGATAACAAGTCTTAATTCTCAGCTCCGGATTGGTTAACCCTGGTAGCTCATATGTTGGTGTAACGGTCTTCAATGTCCGATAACACCTTAATGGATGCATAATAAAGCTGTCGTTGCTTTGTTTTCAGTATAATTATATATTATATACACTCGTAAAACACGGGTTACTGTCCATGATAAACACATGGGAACGGAGGAATTGTCTCTTTTACTTAACTCTCGCAATAACAGTTAAACTGGCAATTCCATTAAAAGAGAACTTCTGGATATTTCAACCCAGAACTTATTTTCCGATCCATTTGGGTCTGACTGACTAATTGGGACAACGGTTTCTTTAATTGGTTCGGTATTGAGTGAGCGCGCTGTGGCGGCGGTGAAACAGGCTGTAATGTCCTACGGGGCTAGAGCGCCCCGACAATGTCCTTCCGATAAAAGTGCTTGTTTTTATCCTCGACCAGCTCCGATTATATCCAAACATTATGGGAAGGGTCCCTACAGAGAAAGTTATTTTTCATTACCATCCGATGATCTGGTCTGTATTATCGTGTCTGACCAAGTCTCGCTCAAGGAGAAGTCTGACGATAGCTGAGCTATTGAAGGAAGAGAAGTGTGAAAAACGTGAATCAGAGCCGGAGAGGGCAGAGTTCGTTGTGTTGTACGACAGAAAGCAAAGCTTGGTGTTATCTAAACTATTTTGATGAAGGACAATGTTGACAATTCCAATGGAAATATGTCATTTCTTGCATCAACATGATTTCCGAGCGAGACTTGGCCCTGAGCATCACAACAACGTTTTACACACAAGTCCCTCACACCTAAGACGGTCGGAAAAGGCAGCCCAGGCTGTTAAAGCTCTCCTTCAAGTGGGTATTCAAGCCTCTTCCTATTTCCTGTCTCTTAATCTGGTTACAACTGCCTCAAAATGGTTCTTCACGTTGCAATGTCTTGGTTTTTACTTGACAAGTTGACCATGAAAGCGAGATTTTTTTATCACAGGGAGGTTATGCTTTTCAAATCATTGGTGACAATCAATCTATCCACTGCCACAGCCAAATGCAACACTCAGGGAAACATTTTGATTAACAAGGGAAATGATCTCGAAAGATCTCGGAAAAAGGTGTATTCTAATCAAATTAATCCTAAAACTAGTTCTGATTAGTATTTTATTCAATGCTGCAATGCTTTCCAAATAACAGTTATTAGTTGTTAAAAAATGTAATCCACAGCAATTATAATAATTATTATTACGTGTTAAGTGGCTCTAGCTTTTTATGGAGGCCTGATACATTCATTGCTGTAAAAAAAGGAAGAAAATCGGCAGTCTGGCCGTGGCCTGTGAAAAGTACTTAACCTTACTTCACAATTACATGTGAGTGTTTGTCTGTCGGTGTATGTATGTGTGTAGGTGTTTGTATGCGTGTGTGATTGTGTGTGGGAGTGCGTGAGTGCGTGCATGATTGCGTGTGTAGTGGACGAGATATCAGGGAAGAAAAAAAGGAACACATTTTCCTTTCTCCGTGGGTGGAGAGGGCTATTTGTTGTTGATAATCACCCCCGTCGAATCCATCCACTAGAATCACAGCGAGCGGTCCCTGGACGCTCGTACATCTGCAATCTGCTGTTTTACTCCCTCTGACAAATGTACGTTTCTTCGTTTCTGTCCTGCATGCTAACTCAACATGCGGCCCAGAGGACGCTGCCTCTGCCTCTTTCTATTATGTCTTGATTATTATTCCGTAAAACGGCATCAGCATTTGATTTGCGTTCACATTAAGGCTGTTGAAGCAGTCTATGGAGGGGGACTCTAGTTTTTCCCCTAATGGTGTCTACATCTTTGGCTGCATTGTCTCCGACGCCTGAATTATGTGCGTTTAATTCATAACAAACATGTTTAATATGACGTGTGAAAAACATAGGCAAAGGAGAATTACATTCCACCTCCTCCTACTGCTTCTAAATTATTTAGTGTCGTGCGTAGTCCTATTGAACTTGGCAGGTAAACATACATTGAGGTGCTATCCACACTTTGGTGAGCTCTGTGTAATTGAAACTAAGTTCCGGTGGGATTGTCAACACTTAAGGTTGTAAATAATTAATGTTGACATCCTAGGAGCTGTTTGTCGCCCTGTTGCACCTGCTATGGGCTGATTGCACAGATCTCAGAGTATTTGCACTCTTGAACGTAATTGGGGCTCCCTCCTCGATGAGCACATTCAGAGATCTCATCGGAGAAGAGAGTCGGGTTTCTGAGGGGAAATGAAATGCATGAATAAAGTAGGGTTGGAAACACTGTGAACCGTCACAGAAATACGTTACAAAACCTTCATAGTGGAGGAGGGGGGCGGGGATAATGCTATCTGAACCATCTGAATTCCCCTGTTATCCACTTAATGACAACATAATGAAATAGTAAATAGAGGGTTACGGTTATACAGTACATCTCATATCATTATCCCTCCTATACAGTCAAAAATAAAAGCCAACCAGTTTCTATACCTGGCCTCCAAAATAAAAGCCAAACAGTCTCTATACCTGGCCCCAAAAATAAAACCCAACCGGTTTTTATAAATATGCACCCAGATCTGTCTTCCCCCCCCCCCCCCCCCCCAGTCTCCTTATCCTGCTCACAGCTCCTGATCCATAACGGAGCGGTGGTGTTTGATGGCCGGAGCGTCAGAACAACAAGGCGCTGGGTGTTGTTGCTGGGGAGGGGAGAGGAACGCTGAGGTTTATTCAGAGCCTGGTGGGGGACACGGTGCTGTGTTGTCCGTCGGCTGTTAGTACAGGAGGGGGTTGGCGCCAGCAGGGCTGCTTTAATTGCCCTGTTTGAGCGGCGGTTATAGCGAGGGGGAGCTAGCTGCGCTACCCAATATTTAGCACACCAGGCTAAACTGGAAATAAACTGGTGGGCGAAAAACAACAAAGTGAATGGAGGATTAATTATATGTATTTTCGTCTGTGCATTTCGATTCATTCGACCTGCATTTGCATAGGGTACAGGCCTAAAGGCTATGCATATTTGTATGTTTATATGTATATTTCAGTGTTTGATACTTTCTTTCCAACAATTGTGTTCTTCGGTTGAGCCAAGCATCAGCTGGATGGAAGATTAGGTTTGTGTTTTCACTTCGTCTTTACTTGAGGCTTGCTGAGCCTCTGAATCTATTTTTCAGCAGCACCCTTTGCATCAGTTAATTAACTTTCATTCCAATACGACAAGTTTAGCTCGAGCATAAGGTCAAATTGAACAATCAAGCCATGTGGCTTATCCCAAAGAAAAAAATGGAACATGAAATGATGAATTGAAACATGAAATAATATACTGTATTAATGTATATACTTCAAAATCTGTCAGTTTTCCTATCCCTGTTAACAGCATTAGAAGCAAGGCAACACCTCAGCAATGGATTTAACAACATCAAAAGGAATCTCTATTGGACGTAGAGCAGTATAGGCACACCCTGATAACAATCTGCACCACTCAATGGCAACCAATAAGGGAATTATGGCTGTTTTTTGATCAGTTTCTTTAATCATCAAACTTATTAAAAGGTTGGTTCTAGTAGCATTTTAATCCTATTAGCAGATGATCAAACAAACTTACACTGCCTTATGATATTGAGCCGTTGGTTCAATGGGATAACATCATTGAGGCAAATATTAATACAAAAGATGGTTTCTAACAGGAATCGGCCATGCACCCATAATGTTATATACTGTATAATATGACCGTGT
>JAOPUA010000115.1:16604026-16615708 GCA_027122455.1 Trisopterus luscus | reverse complement strand
CACACACACACACACACACACACACACCCACACACACACACACACACACACACACACACACACACACACACACACACTTAAATGATGTTGATGGAGGTGCAGATGTGGGTGATGATGAAAGGTGCAGTGGTGGTGTTAATGGTGGCGTAATGGTGGTGGGGATGCAGGAGATGGTGCGGATGGATGTGAGGGTGGTTGTGATGAAGGTGAAGCTGGTGGTGGTGGTGATGAAGATAATCCTGGTTGTGGAGTTGCTCGTGATTTTGATATAAGGGTGGTGGTGGTTTTGCTGGTGACAGTGGTGATGAAGACAGCACCACTAGTGGGGGGTAACCGGTTTTATCTAGTTCTGTTAGAAACTTTTGTGAGAGTAATTTAATGAAAACCCCAAACTGCCATCTTCTGTCATTCTGCCAGATCCTCTCAGGGCAAACAGGAGTCATAATAAGCAGCAGCTGTGATGTCGAGACCGGACTCTTTCAAATGTAACCAATCAACTTCAATCCACCAAGAAATGCTCACCAATCACCAGCCAGTGGCTATGTTTCATAATGTTGATTTCAAGATGACGAGGAAAAAATGTTTCAGACTACCGTCAGAGACAAAAACATTTGGGGAAACGCTTTAATTTACCATTAATTAAAAATAGTTGTTGCAGAAGTACACATTAACCAAGTAAATTAACGGTTACCTTATAGTTTATAAATCCTTACCTAATGGTGTATACTTAAGGTTTTCATGTATATAGGGCATTAATGTATATATTATTCAATATTGTTGAGTTAAATCTAACCTACTACTAACCATAAAGCACTATTCTTAACTGATATGCTATACAACAAAAAAATCTGGTGTGAAAATAGTAATTTAGGGTAAAAGAAAAAACATGCAGGGTGAAAAAAAAGACACTTCACCAGCAAACAAGAGATCAACAGGACAGCAATTTGATCTCTGCTTTGAGCTTTCCCTTAAATATAAAATAATCAAGTCTGCGTTAGGCTCTAGTCTAGGATTCAAATAAGTGAAAGAAGGATTAAGAGGTTGCTCCGTGCCAGAGGGTTATCTGGACAGAAATACACTAAGTATGGCCTCTTATGGGACTTCTCTCCTTCGGAGGAACCAGCTCATCATTAGCTACATGTCATGTGGAAAAATACTGAATTATTTTTGCATTTATATTTTCACAGATTTTTATTTTATGAGCAGCCAATTGTTTTTTCATTGCTGATATTTTCTTTTCCCTAGTGTTTTCATCTTTTATTTTCTTCTATGCATGTTGGTTAATGTCTGATTTCTCTGTTTAAGCCTACCTGTTAAGAATTCATCAAAATGGCACCAGAATGCATTCAAATCAAATGTGCTCATTAAAATTAAGACAATTATTTGAATGATCATTAAATAAAATCATATATTATTTCAATAGCCATTAAATTCTATATACACACAGTTTTAATTAAAGATGAGGGCTACATCTCACATTGTCCAGTTCAATACTTTTATTTTGGAAAAACAAATTAATTCTGGTTTATTAGGGGGTTTAAAAGCATTACCCATCAGTAATCTCTCAGATTATTGCTTGGATCCCCAATAATCTTTTCCAGTTGGTGGAAGTTATTTGAGAAAGGTACAGTTGGCAAACCTAATTCAGGATTTAAATGAAGATCGTCTTTACTGCAGGAAAGTACTACAACATTTAGGTGCAAAGGCCAAATGTCTATAAGCTTGTAGGTTTTGTAATATCCTCATCTTCAAGAATGTATTGTCCTTTTGTCGGTTTGTTCAAGGGCAGACACTTGGAATCAGTCCTAGGATTGTTCCAGCACTTGACAGTGCTGAATAGAAAAAATGTTGCACACATGATATGTGACATAATGTCAAACTCATGTTATCACGGAATTATATCATGGAATCTGTATAAAAACGTGTTACTTTTAAAAACTCTACAATAGCACAACTAAAGAGTATTCTTTCATGGAGGACCTAGTGTAAAGTAGCAGCAGAGACAGAATCAGATCCCAGGTATATTATTTATGTTTGCATTATCTATTTATCCACGTCAAATCCCCATCAGTGGCTGACGATCATTTGAGACCCACCGTGAAAACACCTGTGTTAGATGAGGTAGAAGAAATGGACCACAATTATCATTACACAACTCAAATATGATTGCACAAATAAAACATTTTTTAAAAAAGGATATCAAATAAAACCCTCCGTGAAGCACGGCCAAGCCCAACCTAAAAGATAGTGTCATATTCAGCAAGCCTGATTCCCAAAGTCTGAAAGAAAAATTGAAATTCAAACAAGAAGCATGCTTGTTATTGTGTTTCTTTAATAAATCACCTATCAAAAAACTGAACAGATTGCATTTTTTTTGATTGGACTCAATCTTCATCAGCTTTTTAATTTAAGAGAAAAAAATCTGTTCAATTATTTAATCAGAATTTAAATTGCGGTATGATTATGTTCCTCCACAGCTCTGAGAACAGGGTTGAGGATAACTGCTATGATATACATTGTGGATTCCCCATTTCATATTTCAGCAAAATCCATCCTACTCCTGATTGAACATAGGGAAAAAACATAAATACCAACATTGAAAGGACTAAATTATCTCACTTTTATCCAGAGACAAGCACTGCATACCGACACAGGTACTTTAGGACTAGCTCAGGTTTTTATCAATCTTGCTCTAAGATGCCTACAGGTGGATTATAAGGAAGGTAGGATTTGTAGCCCTGGGGAGGACAGAGTCCCGTAAGACAGGTACACTCGCTTTCAGATAAACGCAGCAGTCATTGCATGCAGTTGAAGAGCTACTACAAGCAGTTTGATTCATTTGGAAGGGATAGTAGACAGACGCAGACTAAGCAGCTAAGGCGATAGCAGGGGAGGGGAGTGAGGGGAAACATTCACTATTCATCGGACAAAGTGCAGCAAAAGAGTTCTGGTCTATTCTGATGGCTGGTTGGGTTGAAAGCCAAACAGTGGACAGAATCGGAGCCGAGCAAATGAACACTCATCACTTCAATTCCAAAAGTGCATAAAGTAAGCAGACAATAAACGCTACTTGTTCTTAGCGATCCAAGCAACAATCAGTGACTATGGTCAACAGTCTCCTATCATACTGTGGCGATCGGTGCAGGTAGACGCAATGGTACGTGGAGAGTTTCTTGATTTGTAAGTGAAACTGCCAGAGACTTACTGAAAATAAAAACCAACACTTGGGTTGACCACACAAACAATGTTGTCAGTTCTGGTTTCAGTGCTTCATTTCACAATAAAATAAATAACAAATAATTCAACAACACATTAAAAGCAAATAACTTACAAGACGCGAAAACAAAGTATCTCTCAAATTAACATAATGCATGCTGGGAAACGAGTATAAACGAACCCCCCCTTAGAAAACCAATTTTCCGGTCAAACCCATGGTACCAGCTAGCGTCAGTTCATGCAGCCTTGAGTGATAGGGTTGTGACTCATTGGCTTGTTGCATAGCCCTAGGTACAAACAGCATGTTGAACAATAGCAAACATTCCAGGAATATTACACAAAACTCATTCGATAAAACATACCTCTTTATATCGACAGGTTTCCCCTCGTGTCCCAGCAGTCAATGCAAGCAGTTTTTATGAACTTGTGAAGTCAGGTTAAAATACTGCTCCGCTGGACCTGCTGAATAAAAGGGTGAGAAGGGACAGAGTCAGCCAGGGTCAGAACAGGGGAGGGCACTGAGGGGAAGAATGCTCTCCAAGTCAACATCTCCCAAATCGTACCTGGTGTGTGCCTGCACACGGACAAACCCTCACTACATGTCAGAGCAAAGAAAAGATGCAGATGTCATCTTTAGAGCAGAAGAATAAAAGTAAAAAAAAAAATCCCTTTGTGTTAAAGTGATGATACAATGTGTTTGCAAATCATAATGTTGAATTACAATGGTCACTGGACAATAAATTCCTACGTAGAACAGTTGTCTGCAAAATCATTGTACAAGTTAACACTGGTCTATGAAGCCTTGAGAAGTTTGTTGCTGCTCCTAACTGCCTCATCATACAATGCTGGACAAAGATACACAGCTAGCACCATTTGGCTCATGCAGAGCACTCGTGCATGTGTCCATATGAACAATGCACTGATATTTTGCTGGTCCATTGCAAAACAAACATTTAAATTCACATCTTGCGCCGCTCTGCCGGTCTTATGCACGGATATCCCAGTGAAGAGCAGAGTGTGGTCATGTTCAGAGCGCTGCGCCCTGGAGGAGAATCATGGATCAAATTGACAAACACGACACGAGATGTTGATTTAGACGTTTCGTTTTGCCACCCATCAACAAAAGTAGCGGTGCATTTCAGAACGTGTATCCCGGCACAACGTGTGTTCATACGGGGGCACATATGTGGCTAAACTACATCAATACGGTACAGGACTTTTCTTTAGTCTGAGATTTTCCCTCTCAGTAGCTGAGTAATGTGGCCCAACATTTTTACAAGCAGTTGTATTCATTTGTTTATTCTAGTCAAAATATTGCTTCACTGGACCTGCTGAATAATGGTAGGAAGAGAGAAAAAAGGAAACTAGGCAGCTGTGGTGATGATTTCAATTTCAACTTTATTGTCCCACTAGGGGCGATTTAGCTTGCATCCATGTTCACATAAAAGACACAGAATAAAACAAACACAAGGCACAACAACAGCAGCTGCTAAAAGCCAGGGTAGGCAACTTATTTTAAAAGCATTTTTTGTCATATTAGTTGAAAGTCTCTTTGCAACCCATCAGCAATCAATAAATCAAATGCTCTGACAAAATACATTTCTTAACTATGACTGTCCCAGGCCTGTAATAATCCCTCCAAATAATTTCAGTCGGCCCACATGAAACTATTGGATGGTCTACCAACCTACCTAGCTATGCACACATGACAGGAGTCCTCCACATGGCTAGGCAGATCCATTGCTAACACTAGCACGCTAGTCACACATTATGTGAGAGTGGCTTCAGAGTAAGGCCTGAACGGAGGGGTGAATCTATTTTGGGTTTCATACTTCCAAAAATCTAGCTTACTCTTGCTCCTTTCTCCAAATTGCCGAGCCTGGCTTTAAGAGTTACATGGGTTCAAGACAACAGGAAGAATATACAAGGCTCTAAATAGCTAATTGCTAATAAGCAGGTCAATAGCGTTACATCCAAAAGCTGACCGTACATATCTGGGTCCTCCCAAAAGGCTGCCCTTATACCTGCCTGAGGCCAAGAGCTCAAACTCACTCCAGAGAGGGAGGTTGACCCAGTCCAGGATTGTATGCGATGACCTAGGAACCTGCCTGTCATAATCAGTTTTGAGCTGGGCCTGACTCACCCCAGAGATCTTACTTGGCACATTAAGAAGTCCATTACATCAGATTTTGTTGTTGCCTACATGTTTATCTCCATGAAACAATACAGTTTAAAATAGCATCCTTGTGTGGGGGTTTAACCACATTATAAAGTGTGTAATCAAAGGCAAAGTAGATACGGTTTTCAACCATTTCCATATAATCACCTTCTGACAGTGGACTTCATGTTGGGTGTTGACTCCTTAAAATACATTTTCATGTCCATTCAAATGAAGGGCTCATCCCATCATGATAGCAGGGGAGTGAGGATAAGAATTATCAACCAACACCACACCAATCTTACTAATCTTAGTGCCCGCACACCAAAGTCACTGCAAACTACTGAAAATAGAAAATACAGAGGTCAGAATGTGTGGTTGATGGCTGGTTTAGGCAGCCACACCTGGCCCGAGTCAGTCTGATTGGACTCTGGGGCTGGATGAGACTCCAATCCTGTTGTGCGTTGACGAATCAATGTGCACACTTTAAGCCAGCCAGAAACACCCACTTTAACAGGTCCATGTTGCCTTGTCACATAACACTATGAAAGAAGACAATACAGGAATATTACAGAGATAATTTCACAAATCATACCGCTTCCTTTGAGTAATGAAGATTTGACCTCATGTCACCCACAGGAGACAATAATCCTCAAAATGGCCGCTCCGCTTATCCCTGCCACAACATGGTGGAATGGGTTTTGTGCAGTGGATATGGTGTGTAGTGGCTATGGTGTGTAGTGCCATGGTGTGTAGTGGCTATGGTGTTTGACTTCCAGCTGGTTCAATTCCAAATGTCTGCAGTATACCAGTCTCTTGCCTAAGATGTTGTACGACATTAGTGTTTCTGAAATAGCGTTCAAAGAAAGCCTTCGTAAAACAACTACATGGAAATGTTCTTACAGTACACATCTTGACTTGCATCTTAAAGGGGACATATTAAACCACCAGGTGTGTCCACCTAGACGTGTGCTGGATAGATCAGTCCACCAGCCCACCTAGTGAACTGTAGCAAACGTTGGTCATCTATACGTTTCGGGCGTGTCCACCTAGACGTGTGCTGGATAGATCAGTCCACCAGCCCACCTAGTGAACTGTAGCAAACGTTGGTCATCTATACGTCATACATCTAGGTGGACGCGCCAACCTGTGATGTCAGAAGCTGCACATTTTCAAAACGGCTTGTAACGGCTGATCACACTCACAACTCGTGGTATAATATGTCCCCTTTAAATCCAATTTATCGTATTAAATTTAAACTGTTTTGCATTGGCCACACAAAAGTCAAGAATGACAGGGGGGCTGGGGGGAGAAAAGCAGATTGACAGACGATTTTTCTTCCCAGTGTTGGACTGGGTACTTGGCACCAATGGAAACTGGCAGAGCTACTTGTGCCACGAAGAGGCACAAGGGCGTTGAATGTTAGAATCAGGACAGGACAGACACTGCGACTGTCAGATAAGCAGAGCAGCCGCAATTGTAACATGTGCTGGAAATCCTCTGAGAATCGCCCATGTTTGGAGAAGGTGAAAATAACATGGAGAGGAAGAAAAAAAAAAGAAGAGAGGAAATGAATAAAATGTTTAACGTCTCCACGCTGAGTCTAGAGGGAATATACTGGGCCGCGTGGGGACGGGATAACAAAATACATCTCCGATACTGACATTTGACGTATAAACACATTCGCCGTGTGTCAATGTTTATACACAAACCGCTATGTCACACTCGGAAAATGTCAAAGCATGTCGGGGCATTTGGAAAGCGGAGGAGTTGATCATTTCTTAAGGACTACCCGACTTAATTGCATTTTGCAATTTTTTGAACTCTGTTGGGAGCCACGAAATGAAAAATCGGTCCCATAAAAACTCCACCAGGTGTCAAGTGTGTGTGTGTGTGTGTGTGTGTGTGTGTGTGTGGTTTGTTGGAGTTAGTTTGAGTGGCTGTGCTGTGGCTGATTCTCCCGCCGACCCGCTGTCCCTTGATCGCAGAGCGGCTGCATCATTCTTGCGAGAGGCGTCGGCCAGCACTGGCGTCGACGGCCCTCTATCAAAGGCCAGCCTCCTCCTCCTCCTCCTCCTCCTCCGTCCGCCCAGGCCTCTCAATCACGCCGCCGCTCGGCTGCTTAGCGGCTGCCTCCGTAATGTCCCGGTTGCCGCCTTATCTGCCCCGGACACTTGGTGACGCTGCCAGGCCCCGGCCTGTGGTACAGCTCTGATCTGAAGACAAGCCGGTCGCGTGCCAAAGAAATGACCCCCCCCACCACCACACACTGCACAGAGACAGACACACGCTGTACACAGACACACACAAAACGCACACACACACACACACAGCACAGACACACACTGCACTATAAAACGACTCTCATCTCTCCCAAACCCACGCGTGTTACATGCCAACCGCCTCCCCCCCCCACCCTCCTTATGCTCTGGCTGTTGGAGCAAATTCTCAACACTCATTTGCAGATTATGGATGTAGCCGCGGAGACGCCCTCTCTCTCTCGCTCTCTCTCTATATTGACGATGTGGAGGATGGAGTGAGTGTGAACACCAAGGATGTGAATACAGGTGGTAGGTCAAACCAATCCAACGCAAACATCTCAGGCTCCACCTGAACACGTCTGCTGCTCCTCCTCTGAGGTGACTGGTTATAACCTGCTGTCGTGGGTGGTGCAGGTCTATGTAGGTGGGGGTATAGGTAATGATGGGGGTGGTCAAGGTGGAGATTGTGCGGATGGATGTTGAGGAGGAGGGGTGGTGGTGACAGCTATGATGGTGGTGGTTTGGCAGTGGTGGTGGTGGTGGAGGTGGTTGGAGGAAGATATTGGTGTAGGCGTTGGTGGTTATTCAGTAGACGTGGAGGTGGTGACGGTGTTGAAGTTGGTTCTCTGAAGGTGTGTGTGGGCCTGCAGCATTGTCCCATGGAGAACCTGACATAGCACAATCACAGCGCATATCCCCTGCATAGCACCTCCACAAGAATCAATCACCATAGGATGAGGCCACCTCCAACCAAACGACAGGACCTCCGGCTCACATCTGGGAGCCCCTCGTGGATTCACAGCCACACTGTGAAGCTGTGATCAAGTTTTGTATCCAAGTCACATTTAAGATATATCTTTTAAATCGCGTGCCTGGCGTACCACCGCTAAAAACCATCATGTTGAGGAAATGCTCTTTTTACAAGCACTAAATGAGCTAACAGCCAAAACCCAACCGCCATTAATCAGCATCTCAATCAATAACCACAAGGGACTGATGCAAAATGGATCACTTCTGGAACACGCTGCAGAGAGAGTCAACATACATTAGCCACGGCGGCTAACCAGCACTCCGACAAACCTATCTAGAGCGGCAGAAGGCAGTGTACACATCATTAATTTCACTTATTCCTCCTGTATACGTGCAAGCAGCACGCCGGGCCGGCCGCCTTTATTAAGTCATGCATGCCAGACCTCTTTGGGACCATGTGACTCCGACATCAAAAGAGCTTTAATGTCTGCTGCGTACAAAAGGAAAGGTCATCGTTCAAGGTCAAGCTCAGCAATCCCAGAGCGCTGAACAGCCCTGTTTTATTCAGACGGCGGTTTATCCCAGGCAGGGCCCTCCGCTCTGTTTAACTTGGTTGACAGCCTATGTGGTGGTGGGGAAGATGGATGGATTTACACCTCGTAGATTGATTAATCGGGTCTACCAAGGTAACGGAGGTCGGTATTCAAAAGCTGAAGGTATTCCACAGCACAGGGAGTACATCAATAAATGATCAGCCAGAAAAAAAGAGGGAGAATAAGGTTCGCTCTAGACTAGGAATTTGTTATTTTAATTTATATCAAGTATAGCCACTAGCGTGCAATGGGAACTGTGTTGCCATTAGGCCAGAGTGTTCACCAGCAGAAATACTCTTTTTTGACCTCTGGACGGCGAAGGCACTCCAGAGTGGAAATGCGGTTGCTGTGTTTTTTTCTTTGCTGTCGAGTTATTGCTAAAAATGGTACACAGGTCACACACTGTGGAAACCTAGGAGGGAGCTATTTTTCAATAAGATAATGACTTGGATCTCCAGTGTCCAAGCCTTTTTTCGTCGTGGACAATTGGGACGGCACACACAATGACTCACCCTCTAACTACAGCAAACCTTTCCACCCGACCCGTAGATTGGTGCAAAGAAAACCCTTTTGCAAGAAGTATCCCTCCGACCAAAACAGAAATGTGTTCCTTGGGC
Source organism: Trisopterus luscus (assembly GCA_027122455.1). Lineage (NCBI taxonomy): Eukaryota > Metazoa > Chordata > Actinopteri > Gadiformes > Gadidae > Trisopterus > Trisopterus luscus. The sequence goes on along the minus strand of JAOPUA010000115.1, from coordinate 16,606,113 downwards.
TATTAGGAAGCCGTAAATTGTCAAAAAATGTATCTTGTTTTTTTTCAGGTAACACACATAGCAGTCATTGACAAGGATTGAGGGTCAACCCGTCGTGGGGAATATTGAACACTGACGTTCAACGTTCAGATGAGCCTCAGACTGCCTGGCTGACGCCAATGTTGCACATTTCATATAAACCTGTAAGAGGTGTGTGTGTGTGTGTGTTGGCTTTTGTTTTTTCTTGTACTGTCACTGTGTGGTTGGATTCCCAATTACTGTCACCGGGTCTGCACTCAAAACAGGGCTCTGTTTATATCCTTCTAGTGACTGGTACATGTGGAGACAGAGAGAGAGAGCGAGAGAGAGAGAGAAAAAAAATCTAAATTGCATCTCGATAAGCTATGCTCTGGTTGCACTTGTCATTTGGGGGGGGGTGATATTTGGAAAGCTCAGATATTTATTTATTTCATTTGATTTGGAGACCGTATCGCGTGTGCGTGTCCTGGAAGAGTCTGGCCTGAATATGTCTGTGATGATGAGGAGGTCTCTTGTGGCTGCGGTTATATTTAAGCATGTTTCTAAATTACGTCTCCCTGTCCAACCGCCTTATCTTATCGTTTGGCTTCACGTCTGTGTGGTCTGACCGCACACCAATACACACAATATGCACATGCTAATAATGTCTTCATCCTAACTGCGCTATTGTATTAAGAAATCACCAAATGGCATATTCCATTTCTTGTCAATCCATATCAAATATCTGGCTTGTTAATATCCACTGTTAAAACTGTGTTTATTTCATTAGTCTTCACCCCCTTCACCCTGACCCTTAAAAAAGCGACGACAAAATCTGCATGATTACAAGAAGACCATCGGCAAAACCATCGAGACATGGCTGATTTTCCAAGATACTCTGCCTTCCCGCGCCCTAATTCTGCCCCCTTCTCCAATGATTACATTGATCTTCTGAGATTATCGACTGCTGGTTGAAACAAATGCCACTCAGTCCTCTCCTTCCCCAGACTGCTCGGCTCTCGCAAAGCCACGGGCTGCCATCACTTATTCATACGCCCGGGTACCAATAAAGTCACCCGGGTATCTTGGAACAGAGCAGCAGTAGCAGTGAGCTCCTGGGAGAATCTTCATGTAACATGACATTACAATGTTTACATTCATGGATCCAGAACATCCTCCGTTGAAACGAGTCACGCCTCAGGGGGGGACGATGATGCGAAATGACACATTTTACTCGTTAATATGCAGATGTGTGGCGTTCGCAAAACAAATAATGAAATGGGCGAAAGCACACAGCCAGTGTGTGATTGCTTCCCCCTGACACCGGAGTCGTCTTTGATTTGCGCGGCGTTCGTTACCAACGTGACAATCACCAGCGAGGGAGTCCGCTGGCCGGGGGGGTGGCGCTGAAACTTGCCAGGAACACGAAAAAGCTGCGTTGTAGCGTCACTAACCTCTCAGAGAGCATCAGTCCTGCATAATTAATATCACTGCTCTCAAACCGACGTAATCCTACGGAAATCGTTGGGGGCAAAGAGGATCACACTCGTGTATGAATGTGTGTGTGTGTGTGTGTGTGTTGGTGTGAGCTAATTAGGGTGTGTGTGTGTTTGTGAGTGCATTAGAGGTGTGTGTGTTTCTGTGTGTGTGTGTGTGTTTGTGAGTTCATTATTGCGAGAGAAATGCTAGTGGTTGGAGTGTGAGTGCATTCATGTATGTGTGAGTGCAGGTGTGTCTATACATGTGTGTGTGTGTGTGTGTGTGTGTGTGTGTGTATGATGGAAGACATCTGATCAAATGCACCTTGATCACCAGGCCTCTCTGAACCGTTAACCCGGTGACGGGCGGACGGTCGCATCTCTGCTGCTCATCTCACAGAGTCGGAGCGATGCCCACGAGACGGTGCAGCTGTCTCATCACACACACACACACACACACACACACACACACACACACACACACTACAACAGAAACCCTACTAGTCCAGCCTCATTAAACCAGACTTGAAATGCGTCGGCCTCATGGAGTCTTTCTGCTAATCGAACAACTGGCTCCATTTGTTCAGCAACCTCCCCGTAAGCAGCCATGAC
>JAOPUA010000115.1:16542001-16553175 GCA_027122455.1 Trisopterus luscus | reverse complement strand
AACAGGTGTGTGGGTGGAGGCAGGCGTCAAATTGAGAGCCACCGATGTGTGTGTGTGTGTGTGTGTGTGTGTGTGTGTGTCTCTGTGTGTGTGTGTGTGTGTCTGTGTCTGTGTGTGTGTCTGTGTTTATCTATCTTTGTGTTTGTGTGTGTGTGTGCGTGTCTTTGTGATCATGTGTGAGTTTGCATGTGTGCCTGCGTTTGTGTCTGCTTGTTTGCATATCTGTTTTTGCTTTTTGCTTTTTTGAGTGTGGGTTTGTGTTTGTGTGTGTGCCTGTGTGAGTGTTTGTGCCTGTGTGAGTGTTTGTGCCTGTATGAGTGTTTGTGCATCCATCTAATGTGTTTGAGAGTTGGTGTCAAAATCACAGAACTAACTATAGGAGACCATAGGTGTGTGGTGCTAGAACAGGGACAGGAGGGTCTGGAGGACGGGGACAGGAGGGTCTGGAGGATGGGGACAGGAGGGTCTGGAGGACGGGGACAGGAGGGTCTGGAGGACGGGGACAGGAGGGTCCTCCAGACCCCCCATCTACCTGCAGGCCGTCCAGATACTGGACGGCGCCCAGCACTGTGCTCTGGAAGAAAGAGTCTCAATGAGTCAAAAATAAAACGTAGCGCATACAATATTCCAGACACGCACATGCACACATGGGCACACACACACACACACAACGCAAGTCAATGTTCCCTTCTGTCCGTCCCATAGGACCGTGAACCGTATTCTAAGAAATGGGATTGGACAAGGACAACTGCCTGCATTCTGTTTGGGTCATTAGCAGCTGTTTGTATTCCCCGTACGGCGACCACATTAAAGCACATTATTGGTATTGCTGTGGTCTCCTGCCCCTGTCCTCATACTAAGAGGTGAAAGAGAGATAGAGCATAGAGGAGATAGAGGGAGAGAGAAAGAGGGGTAGAAAGAGAGGGAGCGATAGATGGAAAGAGGTAGAGACGGAGAAAGTGGACGGAGAAAGTAATTATTCTATATACATTCTGAGCACTGTTTTCTGCTATCTCTTCAGAGCAGCACTGGAGCAATGCTTTGCAGAGACCTGACGAGACTTGCCAATGATTTCGCTGCTTTGCTGACAATTCCTCAGTGTTAGCGCAAAAGGGATGTAGCTCATCAAGGCCTTTGCCTGTGTTTCAAGGCCTCACAAAAACAGAGAAATGCTTGTGCCCGTACAAAGGCCTTGGAAAGATCCAACACAATCTAATCAAATATAGCATTGTGTGCTTACATTGTGTTCTTACATTTGATTTTTGTTAAGGCTTTACGCACATAGCCTTAGAATACTACCTTATCCACATCGTCAGGCAGGACTGAATACAGTGTTTTACTCAGTGTATTTTTGGACATACTGAAAAGAAGGAATACTGCATTGGATGCCACAGTGGTAAATGGTATGTAGTCATATTTTCTTTGACACTGTGGACAATGCTGGGTTATGTATGCACTGGGAAGTTATTCCAATGCTATGCTGAACTAGAAGCAGATGCAGGACATATAGAAGGTTATATACAATTCCCTCCCAGGTCTATTGCCTGCTACAGAGGGGTTTGGGTCTATGACAGCTGAAAAGTTCTGGGTTCAAACCAGTTGGATTCCAGACGTATGCAGTCTACCTGCAGGCCGGATGTTCTCACCCCTCGCTGCTGATTTAGGTCCTGATGGAACTGAATGCACTGTAAGTCACTTTGAACAAAAGTGTCTGCTAAATGACTACAGAGAAGTCAATAGTTTTATATAACCTTCCCAATGTCTATTGCCTTGACATGAGAGGGGGCTGGGGAACCTAGCGAAGGAGTTTAATGTCCAGCCCAAAGGTACTGGTTTGATCACTAATGTCCGCCGTTGCCTGTAGGCACCCTTGAGCAAGTTGTCTCGCCCTACCTGCTCCCTAGTTTCTGCACTGTAAGTCACTTTAGGTTTTTATGATGTAAATTGATGCTCAGCAAATTAAGCTGTGCTGAAATTCCATTAAATTCAGGTGGGAGATTACCATGAAGTAAAGTAGAACACTGCTTAGTTCCGCAAGGCTTGGGCCTTATTTACCCAGAGACTGGATCAGAGATCACCACACAAGGCAACTCCCTTTGTTTACCCACAGAATAAAAGAGATGATCCTACGAGTACACACACTAATTGCTATCGTGTTTAAAGCCAGGGTAGTCAATCTGGAGAAACCAGCCAGTGTAAGCTCGATTTTGGGAGTATTCAACCGAAAATAATCACACCTCTCCCTTCAGGCTTCCCTCCAAAACCACTCTGACAAAGCACCTTACTCGCTCGCTAGCTTTAGCAATATGTGGGCCTGGCCCTGTGGAAGACTTGAGTCAATCGCTGTGAGTGCACCGGCAGAATGCATGCAGGTAGCCAGGTTAGGGAGGTATACAGAGAGGTAAGCCATCCAATCATTTCCTGTCTGAATGAAATGATTGGACAGGCTTATTGCAGGCCTGCAACAGCCACAGACCTGATATTTTCGTTTTCATTTCAGAACATCTGATTTATTGATTGCTGTCAGGAAGTAAAGTGAATTTCAACAAATATAACAGAATTGCTTCGAAAATAAATGCCTACCCTCGCTTTAAGGAACCAATTATTTATATTATTATATTATTTTTGCAGTCCTGACTCTAGTGTATCAATACAAGAGCAGTAGTGGTAGTTTGCACATCCCCGCCACTATCAATACAATCCATAGGACCGTTCGCCGGGAAACTGTTGAGTTTCAATTAGTCGATGAGACTAGCCGACAATTACACAGCAGGGCAACAGTATTTTTGTAGATGGCTGCTTTGTTTCTGTCAATGTGCTCTGCTATCTTTTGAAATGCGTGTGTGCTGTGAAATATCCAGAGTAAGACAAGATTGCAGGAGAAGTATGATACAAAAAAAAGAAGAAACATGAAAGCTTGAAAAATGAAAAAAAGGTTTTGGAGACACTTTGATGTGATGTCATTGGGAACTGGCCTTGTGATTGCAAATGAGTGACAATTAAGCCTTCTGTGTGTCTTTGAAGGAAAGAACACCTTTGAATTTCAGAATTGAAATAAATATATATCCCCCTTGCTCCTGAATAACTCCTCCGATAGACTTTTTTTTTAAACCTGGAAACCTGTCTCATCAAAGCATAAATACTAGAGAAGAGAGATTGACTCAGCCCCCAACCACCCACAGAAGTCATAATGATGTAAAAGTTCTTCAACAATAAGGGATGTGACATTATCTAGGAACATGTTAAGGTAAGTGTGAAGAGGATTTTTATGCTCACGGACGGTCAATTAATGACACCAGAGTTCTTCAGAAGAACAGTTGAAAGGCAAGAATCGTGACATTGCAGTCTGCCTCAATGATTCACTCTGTCTCAATTATGAGCCTGAGGAGTTATTTGTGGTGATGAAGCGTTCCCATGAGGGCGAGATCACTCGGGCTGGGGGTTTATTCGTTTTCAGGTCAGTCGTGTCAAGTTTGTCAGTAGGAGCTTTGAGGATCAAATGAGTTACTTAGAAAAGAAGTAGTGCCTTTAACTGGACTTTTCAGGAAAAATAACCCAATTACTCAATCCGACACAACTTAAAAGGCAGTGCATGCCGCCATATTTTTGCATTTGGAATGTTAATGCAAGGAGGAGCTCTTCATAATTAGACGGCTCCATACTCTGTGTTTTATTATGTGTGGCTATCAACTCAACAAGAAACACACAACCACCAAAAACGTCCATCAATAGATGAATAAATGAATAGGAAAATACCTCTGCATGGTTGAAGCACTAATAGTAATGGGGTATTGGCGGGACCTGAAGAGTCCCTGACTACTTGTCGTTTAACATTCCCAGCCCACGAGTAGAGCTCTAAATATACTGAGCGGACAGACAGACCCCGGTCCACTAATGAGCTTGAATCAAGCGTCTGTCACACCAAGCAGCCATTACTCTGCCCTGACACTGCTTCTAGATAATGGATAGGTCAGGAGAGAGGGTGACTAATTTTAGCAATTGTTTCCTTGGCTCGATTTTCCCGATGAAGAATCCATGGCTAATCGGAGTCTAACTAATGGCGCTGTGGTTGGCAGTTGGGTGAAGTCTTATAGAGTTAGCCTTGAGGACAAATATGTGACATGTTTCTCATGGAATGAGTATTTCACTTCTGATCTTGGCAAATTATTTTGATAAACGGTTTATCCTGCGATGAGTAATCCTAAGCCACCATAACAAATTAAGTGTTGCTGCACATGATGACTAAGTATCAGATATTATTTAGATTTTTTTTCCTCCTGAATTTCCTTCTTGGGATAAAGTGCTAATAAACTGTCTCTAGCAAAGAAATAATAATGTCATTGCAAGTGATTAAAGAATGAGATAAATCTGTACCTATTTTGTGTACTACGAATAATTTATTCTCAATTCAAAATTGTTCCTGGTTTTCATATAGCCTACTGTAGGTATGTTGGCACAGGCCAGCATGACTGTGTGGTATTCACACTGCGAAGTAGCTGTCAGCTAGCACTGCATGATTATATTATACAGACGACATATCTCTGTTTTGCTTTGTGGCCTAAATGTAAGTCCCTACATTTCATAATCTGCGTTTTTTTGCCACTGGGCGATGGAATACCCCCCACCCCCCTTTAGGCTCTCCACTAAAATAGAACTGCTGGCCTCCCATCCGCACTAGCACTAGCTCTGAGAAGCAGGTTATTTTGGTCGTACTAACCTGTACTAATAGATAAACAGTATATAAATAGTATTTACTTCATCGTACTCAATAGACCATAGTTTTCACAATAGACCCTGTCCTTAATAACTACTAAATAGGTTTCCTCTTCAAAAACATCATCATATCAATTTAAAATTTCTAAATATATAACATATAACATTTCTCTCAAACTTAACATGACATTTCTCTCTCTCCAAGACATATTTTCATGACCAAGCGCAGCTCTTCACTGAAGCTAACATGTCGCCCCCCCCCGCCCCTGCTTTCCCGCCCTTTTTCAGCTGCACTCAAACATGGACAAGGATGATGGCAACGTGAAGTACGTGCTGACGGGCGAGGGCGCAGGTAACCTGTTCATCATCGACGAGAAGTCGGGCGACATCCACGCCACCAAGCGGCTGGACCGTGAGGAGAAGGCCATGTACACGCTGCACGCCAAGGTCATCGACCGCCGCACCAACCGCGAGATGGAGGCCGACACCGAGTTCAACATCAAGATCCACGACATCAACGACAACGAGCCCAAGTTCGCCAAGGAGATCTTTTTCGCCAGCGTGCCCGAGATGTCCGAAGTCGGTGAGTGCGGACTGAATGAACGTGCCACGGGCAAACATGGTTAAAGGGCTCCTCTGTTTCACAAAGTATTGTTATTATGTGCTGTGAATAGACAGTACGGCCTCAGTCAAAAAGTATGATAGGTAGCATTTAGGAGAGAGCATTAAGGCTTTTATCCAAAGTGACTCACATGCGTACATTTGTCAGAAAAACAACAATGTATGGCAGTCGGTACAGTTAGGACGTTCCTAGAAACAAATGCCAAGCACATATGCGACAAAGTAGCTTGGATAAGACGCTACACAATGCAAAGTAGTATTTTTAAGTGCCATACAATAAGTGCGTACATTTAGTGCCTGGATACACAAACAAACAATAAGTCCGTTAGAGGGTGCTTTAGGAGAGTCATGGAGGAGAAGAGGCTGTGTGGGTTAAGTGAGGAGGCTTTGCAGAGTCCAGGTGAACTCTGAACCAGTGTGTCTTGAGTCTCTTCTCTATGTATATCGTTTGTTTTCAATTTGCCCTTCACCGACCTCAAACACACTCCTGGTCCGGTGGAGACCACCCAGCCTGCAGCCTCCCAGCTCTGGGCCTCTGGCTCCGGGGGTGGAGAGAGTGGTGTATGAGGCCAGGGCGCTCAGCCGGGAGTCGTACCCTGACAGCTTAACCCTGATTTAAGTGTTTTAAGAGGTTGCTTTAAGTGGTTTTGAAGTATATTTGTTGCGGGTACATTGAAAGGATTTAATTGTAAAAGGGCTGAGCTATTGCCAATAGGAACTGGTTCCAACCAAACCACTAAATCTCTGCAGCGGACTCCAGTCCCCGAGCTGATCCCCTGGAACACGGCCGAGTGGGCTTTTGATGCCCTGTGATTTAACATCATATGTTACAAATGGCTCTGCAGCGGCATAATTAACACACTGCTCCCAGTGATATTATGCTAACGACGCGAGCTGATCAATGACCGACCCGACGCATTCGTGCCTCATCGTCCGTGCGCGATAGATTCACAGGATTAGGCTGACAAATTCTGCCAAAGTTCAGAAAAATTGGAAGAAAACGCAACAAGACCAAAGTATGTTCACCTATTGTTATTATTATTATTATTATTATTGTGTGTTTTTATTTCCCGGTAGCCATGGTAAACTGACATTTTTTTTTGCATTTTGTTCGGTAAGTCATGATTATTTATTCCCCCCTACCTCCCTCCACAAGCTTTCTATTATTTTTTAAGTTGCCTTATTGCCGCTCAGACTCATTCAGCATCCATATTAAGCAATTGTGCGCCGCCGTTTTTTAATAGGCAATGAAACATTTTCAAAGTTTATATTGTGGCTTGTTTCTAATTAAGTCCCTGCTTCATCGCCCCCCGCTTCCTCCTCCATCGGAGGAGTGTAAACAAAGCCAGCGACGCCCGATGTATACCGAGCGGAGGAAACCATTCCGGGGGAGAAATTGAAGTCAATTCGCAATTATGTGACCATGAATTAATGGCAGGGCGCAGTGAGGGGTGACTGGAGCGAAGGCGTCATTCTCCTGTGCTCTTCTCAGACTTGAAGAATGTTGACAAACGTGTCTTTACATATCGTTAGCCTCAAAGCATCATTTCCTCATATTTCAAGGTTCGTCTTGTATTATCCGTCAAAAATGCCAACTTAGGCACATAGTGATTATGGAATGTAAAAAGACTCTGATTGGCTTAGGATACAGCCAAGAGGCAGAGTGAATCAGCAGCATCAGGAGAGTCGAGTGAGGTTAGATATCACAATTTTGCCAAAATAGGACTTAGGCAATTATGCTGTGAGATATTCTATATCCTTTTATGGGCTTTGTATCTCAGGGAAGAGTGCTGAACGACAGACGTCCGATACCGTAGTGTAGGAACAGAGGCCAAAGGAAGCCTGGTCTTACAAGTCTTACAAGGCGTCCTGCTGTGTGCTCTCCTGTGAGCCCCCAGCCTCCTCAGCTTACGTTGTTTACCTCCATACGTCTGCCCACAGGGCGGCCGTCGCAATGGTCACTGTCCCAGGAAGGAGGACCCGTCCTCGAGGTTCCTGCTGGCTGAAGGGGTCTGGGTTGGGGGGTTAGGGGTAGGGGTAAAGGCCTGGTGTAATGTCAGGGCTGTGAACCCCTTTGAGGCTGAACCTGGGATTAAGGACTACACAAACAACAGACACTTTGTTTTGTTGACTTGGGAGAATAAATAATTGAAAAAGGTGAATTGGTGCGGGGGAGTGAGGGGGGGAGTGAGAGGGGAGTGAGCTGCCGTTGCTGCTCTGTGTGCTAATCAACCGCCTTATGTGCCCGGACTGAGCACACTGGTTAATTTAGCCGGCCAGCCGTGAAGACTCACTGGCTCCCTTTTATGCCATCAGCGTAGGGGGGAACGGAGGCGGGACAGATGTTCAGCCCTGTCATTGGTATGCACGGGGACCCCCCGGCCCCCAAAACAAGGCCCTCCGCAGCGGGCCCCACAAGGACAGTATTAGCAGTGTGGTGTTGTGTGTCGAGGCGCCCGGCTGGAAGAGAGAGGACTTAGAAATGCATTGGCTGTAATCACTGGGAAATATATAGAGGGAAACAAGATCAGTCCCCCCAGGCTACGGGAGAGTTGGGCTTTATAAATTGATTCAGGGCTTTGGAATGTAAATGAAGATAATAGTGGAGTCATTGGAAAGGCTTGTAACCGTTTAAAACAGAACACGATATGGCTCGTTTAAAAGGTTGGTTAGGTTTAAACGGATGCGATGTTGAGTCCAACGCTTTAAATGAGGAATGTTGGCCTGCATGACCAACATGTATTTTTTTATGAAGCGCAACTCATTTTTTTTTATTAATAACACAATCCCGTAATGTATTTTCCGTGGGATATTCCGTCAGCCCCGTTCACTTCGGCGTAAGCCAAAACGGCGCTCACAGTTTGCTCCGCTGTAGTAAATCGTTTATTAGGTGCATTTATTCGCTGTGGGAACACGGCTCTCACTGACATGGTGTGTGGGTTGATAACTGAAAGGCACAAAAAAACTGCCCTTCAGCAAGCAAATTGCTAAGTGTGTTGCTAATGGGAGGCCTTCGATCAGGCTAGGCTCGCCAACACAGGCTCAGATATCCCTCTTTTGAACACACAAACACACAGAAATAGCATTCATAATTGAGTAATAATCAGTTTATTTTTTGTTTTGACAAATTCGTCAGTAATTGCCCCATCACCGCTCGGCGGTTAGGACTCAAGTTGCTTTCTTCCCCCTCGGTAGGTACATCCGTTGCCACGGTTACTGCCAACGACGCAGACGACCAGACCTACGGGAACAGCGCCAGGCTGGTGTATAGCATCTTGCAAGGGCAGCCGTACTTCTCTGTGGACTCAGAAAACGGTAAGGATGGGGGGGAGGTCCAAAAGTTAGACACTCACGTTTTATGAGTCACCGTAAATATCCAGACAGAGAGGGAGAGCTGCTGGCTGTGTGCTATAGTGGCCTTAAGTAAAAAGGAAAATAACGACGGGCCATTATTCGTTTTGTTGTTCATAAAAAGACTGACTCACTCACTGGGATATGGGGCAGCTATAAATGTACTGAATAATGATCCTTCCTTATTGGGAAACTGTAAAAGTCTGTAAATCATTGCTATTAATTTCGATTTTTCCTTTAATTTTGACTGCCAAGAATACATTTTGTCCTTGTGTGTACTGTATTAACATTCTAGCCGTGAAAGGCCGAATCATAATAATCTCGGCTCTGTCACTAATATATTTTAAAACCTGTCGGTATAAAATAATGACAACGTGTTACCCTTAACATAAGAAGCGCAAAGTCACATCACCGCTCACCCCTGTCTGCGACAAAAAAAGAACACCCTCAACGCCATCAAACAGCCACCAAACACCTTCAAAAAAACAAACAGTCATGTTTATTCATCTCAAGATAAATAGTCCCGAAATAGAACGAAAGCGATGCGGAGGCGGCGGTGACGAAATTAATTCTTGAATTATTTCCTTCTTTAAAGGCACCATCAAGACGGCCCTGCCGGGCATGGACCGCGAGGTGAAGGAGCAGTACCAGGTGGTGATCCAGGCCAAGGACATGGCGGGGCAGATGGGGGGTCTGTCAGGGACCACCACCGTCAGCATCACCCTCTCCGACGTCAACGACAGCCCGCCGCGCTTCGCTAACCGTGAGCTGCTGCCCTCTGGTTACGCTCTGGTGTAGTCTCAGGGTGTTGTCTCAGGGTGTTGTCTCAGGGTTTTGTCTCAGGGTTTTGTCTCAGGGTTTTGTCTCATGGTTTTGTCTCAGGGTTTTGTCGTGGGGATTGCTGGTAGAGGTGGTTGATTTAGGTTTGGGTTTTATGATGATGTGTCGCCTTATGTGGTGTGTCGCCTCTGGGGTCAAGGAACTATCTGGAAAAAGAGAACTATACGGAACATCCAGAACAAGCTGTCGTCAATATATGCCGTAGATTTCATATGTATTAATGTTGGTATATATTCTAGAGATTTTTGTCATGTATGCATATATTTCTTTCTATTTCTTCTCCTGTATCCTGTAGATTTGTATAAATATTATATATTTGCATCCTTTTTATGTATTTAATATATATACACATGTCAACTATATTATATCATGGATATATAATTGATAATACTGTATGTTTTTATGAATGAACCCAATAGATTCGTTCCGGGTCACAGCGGTCGAGTCCACGGAGGTGGGCGGGGCCATCGGACGTATCAAAGCCGACGACCCGGACATCGGCCGCAACGCCGAGATGGACTACAGCATCGTGGGGGGCCACGACATGTTCAACATCATCACCGACCAGACCACTCAGGAGGGGGTGCTGGTGGTGAGGAAGGTGAGCGCTTCTTCCTCGTTCAGAAACCCAAAAATCAAGATCGGAATTGCACCATGTAAATGCGCGCCATCGCTACGAAATATTTAATTTTATTTGCAGGCGCTGACATTAACATTGCAAATATTAACATACTTTTGTTTCTTTCATAAGGATAAATCGGTAAATGTCCCAAACTTACGAGATTTACAGTATATCAATTGTCTTATATAATCTTCAAACAAACTAGGCTGGTATTCTTGTTATAAAAAGGCCTACATAGGCTACTATTAATCAATTAAGATCTGGACTTAGATGAATGAAAATATACCCCTAGCCAATCACATTCTAGAACGCAATTATTAAATGTATTTATTTAGTATATTATACATTTATACTATTACTACTACAACTACTGCTATACATTTTATAAATGTTTTGACGGTCACCAGTCGTATAGTACAGACGCATCAAGTGAACAAAACTGGCATTCGTTTCCAATGCCTCTTGTTACAAATGGGCTCCGCCTCCTCCTCCTAACCGCGCCTCCTCTCCGTCCCCCCGCCCCCCAGGGGCTGGACTACGAGGACAAGCGGGACTACGAGTTCCGCGTGGAGGTGCGCAACACCTACCTGGACGCACGCTTCGTCCACGGGCTGCAGTTCAAGGACTACGCCACGGTGAGGGTGACGGTGGAGGACGTGGACGAGCCGCCCGTCTTCACCCGCAACCCCTACGTCATCGAGGTGCACGAGGACACCGCCGCCGGCAGCTTCGTGGGCGTGGTCTCAGCCCGGGACCCCGACGCAGAGAACAAGCCTGTCAAGTGAGAGGAGGAGGCGGGGAGGGTGGGGGAGAGAGAGGGGCCGAGAGAGGGGCCGAGAGAAAGAGGGCGTGGTCAAGTAAGAGAAGGAGGGAGAGGGGGGGGAGAAAGGGGGAGGGGGGCGTGGACCCCAACACCAGATACCGTGAGAGGAACCAGAGAGAAGGATAGAGAGAGATACCGTGAGAGGAACCAGAGAGAAGGACAGAGAGAGATACCGTGAGAGGAACCAGAGAGAAGGACAGAGAG
>JAOPUA010000115.1:16462982-16475771 GCA_027122455.1 Trisopterus luscus | reverse complement strand
CACACACACACACACACACACACACACACACACACACACACACACGCACACACACGCACACGCACACACACGCACGCGCGCAGACACAAATTACCACACGTTTTTTTCAGGAGTTTGTAATTGAGAAGGATGAAACTAATTGGTTCAAACTTTTATTCCGCGTGTGATTTCACACGGCACGTTGTTCAAATGTTGATCGCAAGCTAAAGAACAAGGGTTTGAAATGTGCTCCACTGTTATTTCGCTCTGAAACACATAATTGAGATGAAGGTTATTCTGTCCTTGATGGGAACATATTAGTGTGGTATAAAACACGACAGCGTGTTAAAGCGTGCCAGAAATAGAGTCAACACTATTTTACCGTTGGTTAAGCACACACACAAAAGCGACAGGTAAATGAGTTCAGGTAAATGTCGTTAATGTGGGGGTGAGGGGCTGAGGGGTGTTCAGGTGAGGCCGCAGACTTTGAGGATTGACCCCTGAACCCTTCATCAAGGAGTCGAACCCCCCCACCAGACGGCCTCCCGCTCCTCTGCACTTCTCCTCAAACCCTCCGGAGAACCACTCTTATCTCGGATCTAGCCGAGAGGCGCTCGGTGATTCAGAGTGCCGATATCCCGGACATCTGATGTGCTATTTAGAGGACCTGTGAGAGACCTGTGACAAAATGCCTTCATAAAGTGCCAGCCCGCCCCCCCACCACCCTCCCCGTGTTTCATTGATTAGCTGATGACCCCCCTCCCTCGGAGCAGATGCTGATCAAAAGCTGGCCCATCTCCAAGATGCTCCCACAGATTGGCCGTCCTCGTTCCTCTCCAGTGCCTGATGGTGGTGAGCTCGAGGCAGCATGTGGCTCAGCAGGTAGAGTGGGTTGGCTGGTCATCTGAAGGTTGCTAGTTCGATCCCCGGCTCCTCCTAGCCGAGTGTGGAGGCGTCCCTGAGAGACGCCTCACCCTGACGACTCCTGACCAGCTGGCTGCCGCCCTGCGTGGCTGACTCCGCTGTCGGGGTGTGAAAGTGTGCATGAATGGGTGAATGTGAGGCAGTATTATAAAGCGCTTTGACTGGCCACTGGTTAGAAAAGGACTGTATGAATGCAGTCTGTTTACCATTTACCTCTCCCTGCCTGTTGGTACTGATGAGTTAGCTAGCTGAGTTAGCTAGCTGGCACACGGGAACAGGGATGGTCCACTGATGTGGTTTACCTGGGGAGCCTGGCTTCAAGGCTAACTAAACTCTTGTTTGGTTCTGCCTCCTGTTCACTATTCACCGATCAACCCCCACACTGTTCATGCCATTCACGCCACCAGAATCAGCATTGACAGCATGCATTCAAATATGAAATTGCTATGTTTTGTTTGAGTTGGTTGTGTATCACTTTGAAGACCGACTCATTTAGACGTGCAATACATTTTACAGCATGAACCTAAGGAATAAACTTTTAAATCAACTGGAAACTATTTGATTGGTCCTTGGTGGGCTCTGTTGGTGTACAACTTTATAGATGTGCTGGTGATAAACAAAGTGTCTGTGATGAAGGACCGAGCAGACTGGCGGTCTAAACTCACATGATTTTGATTAGAATTTGTATTATTGTGTCATGCATTAGCATGCACAGCCCGCAAGGGCTTACACGATTCACACCATTATAAAACATAGACCAAAAACCAAAAGTAGATGCTAAACAATACTAACATTCACGATATAAACCATCCTGACGTTTCATCCAGGCTTTAGTAACAAAAGAGGCTAACTTATAAACATTAAAGGTAAACAAACATTCCATCCTGACATCATTACTCCAAAATATTTCAGGGTTTTGAGCAAACAGTTAATTTACAAAAGGTACTCTTAGTTCATCATAGAAGGGAAAGTATAAAAGAAAATTAGATTCGTTCTCCACTTCTCGTAAATCACAAAGTTCACAAAGTCTCTGTTTCTCTGGGATATTTTTAAATCTGCCGACCTCAAGTGCCAGGGGAAGGATTCCCATTCTTAATTGGGCAATCAAGGATCTCTGATTTCTTGGTAAATGTTTTAACATATAATGCTGTTTCATAATTATGTTTGATTTGGACATATGTCCATAATTTCGGTTTTAACATTATATCATTTAACCATTTTTCATTGAACCCATCAAGTAACTTTTTCATAATTTTGTTATGAAAAAGTAATTTTGTTATGCTGCATGATAAATTATTTCTATACATATACTGAAAATCGGCTTCTTCAAAGACAGCATCTCTGCGGCCCATGAAGAGTTCTGGACTTTACTCCAAAGGAAAACTTTCTTATTGATCTTATTGATATTAATAAAACGATTCCACAGTCTAAACATATCACACTTTCTCCTTATTGTACCAGGAATCCAACCCATGTCACCCTGAGTAGCCAAAGAGGGAACATATTTATGAATACCCAGAAAACAATGTATAGCTCTATTTTGTACTGCATCTGAAATCCTTCTTTCTTTAAATCCCCATACCCCAGCAGCATAATTCACAATGGGAGAAACACATGCATCATACAATTGAGAGTAAGTCAAATAATCAAGGACTTTACATATTTTGAATATTATTCTAACCCTAAACCTTAACAACGGAACCCAAAGCTCTGCCAGCTGAATCAGCCAGGAGTTTAATTCCATTTTCATAATTCATAAATTCATCAAGTGGAAATCCAAAATATTTATAAACAGATGTATTTTCCAATGGCATATCAGAAAAAGTAAAGATTTTCTCACTTCTTGGGACACCTTTTTTCTAAAATGAATTATATGTGTTTTACTCTGATTTATGGACAGTCTCCATCTGCAACACCAGGTCTGTACTAAGTTTAACATATTCTGTAAATCATCCTACAATTCAGCCAGAACAATAGCATCTGCGTACAACAAAGTACCCACAGGTAAATCATTAAAATGTATACCTAAATTAGCATTCTTGATTGCAAAAGCCAGGTCATTTATATAAAGAGAAAACAAACAAGGGGGCAGGACATCACCCTGTTTAAGTCAGTTTGAAAATAATTTACCTGAACACATGCAACTGAGGAACTATACAGTGACTTTAGAGCTTGATAGAATTTACCATCCACACCTGCTTTTAAAAGTTTTATGGCAAGCAGATCTCTATTTACCCAATCAAAAGCCTTTTGGAAATCTATACAATTCATACACTGTGCTAAGAGGGCTGATTCCCCTGTAATTGAGTGGTATCCTAGGGTCATTCTTAGGCGACTTTGGGATAGGTTTGATAATAGACTTATACCACACAGAAGGAACAATACTGTGTTTAAAACAAAACCTAAACAAACTGAAAAGCATGTTCAAAAGAGGAGGTGACTTTAACACTACATTTGGGATATCTTCCACACCTACTGCTTTTTTCAGCTTAGACTTAATTATAGAAGCTTTCACTTCTTCCGAGGTAATATGACAATTCACCAAATAAATTTGGTAAATAGTTCTCTCCGCCCATATTTCTCTCTAAATTTACCTTTGATTTACATGCATCTTTAAGAAAAGCATCTTCAAAAATAGGTGGAATATTACTTCCTGAAAATAAATCAGCAAAATCGGTCTCCCACTTTTTAATTACAAAATCTTTCCTGAATTCCAGGACATCATTACTTAGGACAACCTCCATAGGTATTTTCTGTATTCTCATTGGGCCTAATTTATTAATTTCCCTCAAATTGTTGTGGATTATTGGTTTGTAAATAATTGATCCTCAAGGACTGCCCTCTACTAAACTTCCTTTTGTAGAACCTTAATTTTTTATCAAATGTAAACTGCTTGCCTGTAAATTTCTCTCAGCTGTTTCCTCACTGGATCATTACATCGAAGAAAGTTATTTTCAGCTATTTTTCGTTCATTCCACAGTTTTTGGAGCTCAGAATTCCAGAAAGGTTTAGAGCACCTTGCTAACTGCTTACATTTGTATTTATTTAAATGTTTGGGTTGACATTCATCGATTTCTAAAATGATCATATCACAGAACTCATTGTACCACTGATCAACACTATTTTGTGTACTTTGACAGGATTCAAGTGGTTTTATTAACTGATAAATTTTCTTCTGTTATTTGAACTCCAACTTTAAATGTTAACAATAAAAGTGAGTGATCTGCTAAGTGACATTTTCTCCAATAAGGTTCATACAGGTTGCAGCATATGTAAGGTCTGTAGCAGTAATTACTTTAAAGGCAAGACAAGACGGCAATTATGGGGTGTGACTATATAGGGTTATATGGCTCCACCACAGCTTTCCTCTTACTGATA
The DNA here is from genome assembly GCA_027122455.1 of Trisopterus luscus. NCBI lineage: Eukaryota > Metazoa > Chordata > Actinopteri > Gadiformes > Gadidae > Trisopterus > Trisopterus luscus. The sequence continues at coordinate 16,471,490 of JAOPUA010000115.1, read as the reverse complement.
AGGAAGTAAAATGATCATCATCTAGATTTTTCCTGCCATTTAAAACACAGCGTCACAGAGTCCCTAAGAAATTCAAGGAAGGATTCACCATGGCTATTTAGTGACCGATCTAAGCCCACTCTCGGTGGAACATTGTCTAAATCCCCAAAACAGTCCTCTTTATTCGAAATACGACTACTAAAGTCACCACAAATATAAATTGCGTCTGTATCCAAAGAATAAGCTTGAGTGAGTAAACAACTAAAAAATGTGTTACAGTCTCTTCCCCTTACAGATCCTTCTGGGGATTCTGGGGATCATTATATGGTATACCCATGATCACGATCGTCACATCAGGGTCGTATTTGTTTGGAGCGCTGGAGTTGTTGGAATAAATTTTCTCCTCCAGCTGATCCAAGTGCGACTTAAGTGCGCCGATTTCCAATGTTGTCAATGTTGTCTTGCATTGCTTTAACACAGTTAAGTTCAACTTTCAGGATCTTCTCCAGCAACACGTAGAGCCCATCTACCTTGCTGTTAGCAACCTGCTAGCAGGTTTGTCTCCTCGTCCTTATCCTGCACTCGGTTGCGTTTGTTTCACTTTTTCAGCCATCTCAGATTCAGTTTTAAAGTGTTATCTTCCTTAGATGGTAGAGTGTAGTGTATCTCAAATAAATCACTGGTTCGTTTTGAAAAATAAACAATTCATTTTTAATGCAGAAAGCCTTGAATTAACAGAAAACATTTGTCAGAGACACATGCCCCACGCCTGGCCTCTAATCAATCTAATCGCCAATCAATGGTGCAATGAATGGACTTTGAAATGACTTCTGTGTTGCTAGCAACAATATAATTCAGCCTTCAAGATATCACATTAATTGTGTTTTTCCAGCAACAGTTGGAAAGAACTTGTTTTGTTTTGTTGTTTTCTCTTTTCATATTAATGATATTTTGGCTCACAATATGTCTGGATTGTAATTATTTTCCTTGTAGTACACACCACAATATTGTTACGTATTGAGTTGATACACATTTACAACACGCATTGCAAAGATTAAATGTAATAATAATTCACTGTAATGACATGAATAATCACAAAATAATAATTAGGAATTGCTATTTCAACTGTCCCAATTTGAATAAGCATCGATGTAAGTAGAGGCAGAAGATCCTCAAATACATGTTACATGTTACACACCTTTATTTATTGGTTATGTTCCGCACACTGTTTGTATGTTGCTGTCTTCTTGTTTCCATCAGTTTTTCGTAGTTGACAGTCAATTAACCACTAAGTTATCATCCAGCCTCAAACCAGCACATCTCTCTCTCGCTCTCTCTCTCTCTCTCTCTCTCTCTCTCTCTCTCTCTCTCTCTCTCTCTGTGTTTGTGTCCCTAAGTTATGTTTGGATTGCTATATCCTTTGATATAATATAAATACACTTTCTATATAATAGATATTGCCCCTCAGTTTCCTTTCCCACCCTGTGAAGCTTATTTGTTCTGAACCATTTGTCGGCTCCATAATGTCTGTGCTATTGGTTGCTTCCTGGCGTTCTTGGGAAAGATAAGAATGAGGCCTCTGAACGTTTTCAACCCGTAGTGCGGTTCTCTGTTCAGAAACATTAGGGGAGGGGCGTTGCAACCCAATGTATTTTTGGGTTAGGTTAGCCAGGGCAGTGGGCCTGTTCAGCTGCTAAGCTACGCTTACCTTTTGTTAGATGTTCGCTTAGCTTTGTTTTGTTGGGTTCCTTTCTTTGGCAACACTCGAGTCCCAAGGCCCGGTTGCATTGTGGTGTTGTACATGTTTTGTGTCCACCACTAAACCCATGTTCACCATCATGTTGTTTCCAGTATTTCATTGGTCACCCACACTTTACTCCTCTATACCCATAACCCGGGTATGTTGACATCCAGTCCCTGCCCCACTACCCCTAGACAGTGGGTTTAACATCATTCTATAGTCAATTGAGCACAGTTTGTTTATGGTGTCACCTTCCATGCATGATCACAGACAAATGTCGTAATTAATGACACACTGGGAGGAAATAAAGAATCTAATCTTTTGTCGCCCACTTGCTTTTGGTGGAATAGTCTGCCTAACGTGAGTCCATTCTTCCAATTTTATGCTTTTTTTGGCTGACTTAAATACAAACAATGCTAATATATTCAGGGATAATCCAGCAGTTAGGGTGTTACTCCCAGCCTGAAAGATACAGGCTTCCATCCCTAACATCCACAGCCTAACCTGAAGGACTCCCTAGCTGCACGTTAATGACATCTATCAGACCCCAGTCATAACATCATCAGTGAATAGTGATTCATGGTTCTGGAAAGGCACCTTAGTGGCATAATACAGCACATGTAGGACAGCCTTGTTTACGCAGACAGCGCCCTTAGATTTCAGCAACGTTACATCCAGCCATTCACCTATTAAATAAATCCACTATAGATAGATATATAGTTCAATAGTCTATGCATATAACTAACCAGCAGTATTTATTTCTGGTAGTTCTTTTAAGAAGCTGCCGACACCCCCCCGAGCCCCCGTTTGAGGACCTCATCTTCTTTCTACTAAACTTTCTTCTGCTCCCCTGCATGTCTTTACTTTGTAAGTCATGGGTTCCTGGGCAGACGGTCGTTGGCCCAGCCTTCACCAGAGAGCAGCCATTAGCTGAATGGATGTGAAATGGAAGCCAGGTCACCAGTGGTGCTTTAGCTCATTGCCGGGGAGGGGGGGGTCGGTCCTAACACATTTCACACACACTGTAGTCGGCTGTATAGACACCAATGGGTATCCTGTGTATGTACACACACACGACACAGAGAACTAATACAAGTTTAACTACTAATACTCCAAACCAAACCAGTTAAACCGTACTAAGCCCTACCTTCTTGTATTTACTATCACAAATATCTTAACTTCAGAGTGCTTACATTGATTTATACTCTGTGACTTTGTCAATGCTGGGATTCTACATGTCACTGATAATAAGGGACGATTAAATCCCTGACAAACACAAAATAATAAAATAAATAACAAAAATAATATTAATTGAAATTCCCTGGCCGATGACTTTCCAATTCCCTAACCACTTCATTCCCAGATCTCGATGACAAGCAACATCTGTGTGACTCGTTGCTACGACAACCTTCATTAGGGCGACAAGATCCCGATAAGTCCCGACACGTACGATAAATAAATATACCTAACGAGGTTGGCGACCGTGCACCATTATATTTATAACTGTTTATAACTGGATTAAAAGTCGGGCGGAACTCATTTCTATTCTACTCCTTAGCAGCCACCCTCACCCCGAGGGTCTGGCGGTGCGGTAGTGGGGGTCACGTCAGGTTCAGGGTAGACCGGTTCAGCTGGGACGCTAAGCAGTCCTAAACCACCACCCTGTCCTCACTGCTGTGTCTCTAACGGTTCAGGAGACACGCTCACGGTGCCCCCAGAGCCCAGCTGATGAGTCAGAGGGCCCACGTCAGCGCTAACCAAGGGCCCATAATCACCTGTCGTCTGCGGGTCCGTTGTGGAGCACACGGCCGCAGCCTGTAGCCGCAGCCTGTAGCCGCAGCCTATAGCCGCAGCCTGTAGCCGTAGCCTGTAGCCGTAGCCGCAGCCTGTAGCCGTAGTCGCAGCCTGTAGCCGCAGCCTGTAGCCGTAGCCGCAGCCTGTAGCCGTAGCCGCAGCCTGTAGCCGTAGCTTGTAGCCGTAGCCTGTAGCCGCAGCCTGTAGCCGTAGCCGCAGCCTGTAGCCGCAGCCTGTAGCCGCAGCCTGTAGCCGTAGCCTGTAGCCGCAGCCTGTAGCCGCAGCCTGTAGCCGTAGCCTGTAGCCGCAGCCTGTAGCCGTAGCCTGTAGCCGTAGCCTGCCGACCGCTGCCTGCCGACCGCTGCAGGACAATTGATTCGGCTGTTTTATTTCTTTCGGGCGTTAATGCCTCCACCAGCTCTTCACACGGCGGAGCATATGAACGAGGCTGTCGCACGCCATTAGCATAATACGAGCCCTCGTCATGCATCAATCTGAGGCCATTAGCATTAGCATCAGCGGCCGCCAGCGCCGCCGCGCCGCGCGCCGGGCCCCCGTCATACTTTCACACCCCCCCCCCTCGCTCCCTGCCCGGCCATAAAGTGAACGTTTGTGGGGACAAATATAGGAACGCTCTGCTCGCTCAGCGTGGGCAGATGGCAGCGAGAGAGAGAGAGAGAGAGAGAGAGAGAGAGAGAGGTGTGTGTGCTATGTGTCGGTGTGTGACCCAGCATACTGATGTAGAGCAACTGGGCAACGCGCAGAGACGAGGGAGAGAGAGAGAGAGAGAGAGAGAGGGAGAGAGAGAGAGGGAGGGAGAGAGAGGAGGAGATAAAAAGAGAAGTCAGATAGAGAGAAAGTGCTAAGGAGGAAGAGCAGGGAAGCGAGGTAGGGGTGATGGGAGAGAGAGAGCGTGAGAGAGAGATAGGCCGGTAATGAAGGGGTAGAGGCTACAGTCTACAGGATAGATTGAGGCATTAAAGCACGTTTTCTCTTAATAGCACGGTATTATTTTCTGTGATTTGATTACACAGCGTCGATTTGTTCAGCTGTGACTGCGTTGTCGTTTAACATGACACCGTCGCCACGCCATCGGGACTGCTAACACACAACTGCATGGCTAGGAATTCAATAAGGCAGCTTTGGCATGGGAGTGGAAGATAATTTCATGCTAGCTCGCTAATGAAATTGTAGCACTGTGGTGTATTTTTAACAAGACATATATTGCTGTGTGAGGTTATCTGTGATAGTGTGTAAAGATCTCAATTTCGTTCACATCCAAGGGATGAAAAAGCAGTATATGTCCGTGTTGACCAATGAAATGAGGTAAATGTGATTAGAACCAGGTGGAGGTGAGGGAGTCTTCATTGGCTGATCAAACCCATTACCTTTAGCTGTACCTGCTCAGCAGACCACCAGCACATTAACGGACCTGAACAGGAACGGACCTGAGCACTAGCATTTTCATTCTAGTGCTGCACTAGGATTTGCCCACAATGCAATGGGAAATGAAGGCGCATCCAAAGCGAATCAAATTATGTGCGTTAATTGATGATAAGAAAATGTGAAAAATTGCGCTGTGCAGAAAATTGCTCCAACAATTATTCAACCAATTACGTGTGCCGGGAAAGAGGATGTGCACATGCAATCACACAGCCGTGTGCGTGCACGTGACGTGCACTTCTTGGCATTTGCTTCCCAACTTTTCAATATTCTAATGTGAGTGCACATTAAGGGGAAGCCTGGAGAACGTGTGTGTGTGTGTGTGTGTGTGTGTGTGTGTGTGTGTTTTGCTTACTTCCAAACGTGTTTCCTAAATAATTGCTGCAGCTTCCACAGCACACAGCATACCAAACCCCACAGGATGGACAGTCACAGAAAGAAATATATATTCTCCATCTTCCGTTTTCAGATTATTTTCCCTCACCATCCTTGGCTTCTGAGTAAGGTTGCATCAAGGCTCTTTAACTCAAGGTTGGAGCTGAAAGGCAGATTATTTTTCAACATACTGCTGCTGGTGCCTCCGTCTTTCTCACGACAGAATGTGTGTGTATTTTTAACCTGGATATCCTCACCTTAGCTGCATTACCTAACATTTATTTATATGATATTTTAGCGGCTTTATAAGTGGCTTATAATGCATTTAACCACGACAACCCAAAGAGTGCAAGAATCACACACACAAGTACATTAAGTTAATCAAATTAGCAAAGTGAAGTGGTTTATTATACACACAAGACATATAGCGTCTTACACCATCTTTACATCTTTTGACTGGATAATATTCAATAGTTGCTAAACTTCGACCACTACGACCAAGTTCAAGCATACAGGATTAGGAGCCTGAGACGCAGGTCAAAGGTCAGCAGGAGCCCTGAAAGCCGCCGGGGTACAGGAGACCTGAACAACCCCCAGGCTCCTGTACCTGAACAGGAGACCTGAACAACCCCCGGGCTGTACCTGAACAGGAGACCTGACCAACCCCCGGGCTGTACCTGAACAGGAGACCTGAACAGCCCCGGGCTGTACCTGAACAGGAGACCTGAACAACCCCGGGCTCCTGTACCTGAACAGGAGACCTGAACAACCCCGGGCTCCTGTACCTGAACAGGAGACCTGACCAACCCCCGGGCTCCTGTACCTGAACAGGAGACCTGACCAACCCCCGGGCTCCCGTCCAACCGGCCGCTGAACGGCTGCTGAGCTCTGGGCCTCGATGGTCTAGTATGTATTGTGAGTATGACGACCAAAGCCTTCGCTCTTCATTGTTCCCTGCTTGTATTTCCACAGACTGGGAGAGGTCAGACTGGATCACCATCAACTGTAACTCACGGCAACCATTCTGCCCCCCCCCCTCCCTCCCTCCTCCCAGTTACAATGTCATTAAAACTCTGGCATTTTTTAGTTCTAAGCAAAGGTTCCATCAAGTTCATACCAGTACACTAATTTGTCTTGGTGACACAATTTAGAAGTAGGGGATTCTACTGGCTAATAATAGTGAAGCATGAGCAAGTATAATGGTGACCCCACCGGGGGCAAGGTCACGGTTCCATCCGCACATTAGCCAACGTGATGAGTCACGACCAAGTGCCCTTGAGCAAGATGGTGAACCGAGAGAATCCGGGATTTGAGTTAAAAAAATAAATGCGCAAAATACCAAAGTAAGTAAGCGGTAAAGGCTTCATGGTTTTCATTGTGCTGGAGAAAACTATCGTTTTCTCCAGTTGTCTTTAATTAAGACAGGGAGGGAAGGAGAGTCAACCAGAATATGGATCTTTTATGTGTTCAGCATGTTTGTTTTTCTCCCCCTCCTCGCGGAGAAGGAGGAGGCGAGGACTGATCTGAGGTTTTTAATGATGAAAGCGCTGCTGTTCTGCGTGCGCTTAAATATTCCACAACATCAAAGGGAATAGAATTCAAGACCCACCCACATACCTTTTCCTTTACTCAAACCGCTGTGCTAAGCAGACCCGTTCCCCCATTTTGTGTCGAGTGTTTGTTTTGAAATGCATTGACAGCATAACTTTATGGACAAAAAAAAAGTAACAATCAAAATTGTATGAAATTAGAGTTCTCTCTTCAATAGAAGTGTGCTATTCTAAAGAATACTACCGAGACGACCTTCAGTAACAACACTGACATAGTAAGAGAGAAAAAAAACACAAAAACACATCCAAATCATTTCATCACCTTCAATAATTTATTGCATTTTTATGCTTTATTAATACGGTAATGTTGTTGGTTCTAATTGCAATTTTACCCAATATAGAAAAAGTAAACATTCCAGCTCAGTCCATCTTTTTCCATCCACCTAGACACATAGTTAGACATGAGTGGTAATAGTTAGACCCATTTAAACATATAGCAGATCCTTCTAAAGCAAAGCAAACACACAGTCATCGTATTTGTTTGGTTCTCGTTATTTTGGAGCAGAACCACATTTCACAACATTTGGCTGCATGCAAATTATAGCATTAAACCAGCGAGAGACATTTCAGCAGGAAACCAGACGCCCAGACACAGGATCAGGTTAAACAAGAAGGGATTCATTTCAAAACACTGAGGGTGAAGTTTGAGCAGGAGAAAATCCAACTAGCCAAGTCTTCACGGACCGGGGTATAATTCCACCCAAACTCTGTTTGAACAACAGGGGACAGCGTGAGAGACACAGCAAGGCCGACACACAATAACTCACCGCTCTGTAGCATCTCTGTTCAACATTCATCTCTTTAGCCTAGTCTCCCCTCCAGGGCCGCTGGCTGCTTACCGTTCTCTAGAGTTCCCCGTTCGTAATCAGGAGGAGCTGTATCGAAAAACCCAGATTACCAAGGAGCTGAGCTGGTGTGAGCGGGTGCTGTCCACTGGGCTGAACTCCTCCTCGTGTTGAAGGAGTTCACCTTGGACACGGTCCACCACACACTTACTTAAAATATAGAACAGACAGAAGATAGATTATAGAGTGCAGACTAAACTGTGCCTTCTTAAACCTTCTGACTATGAATCTCACATTGTACGGCTATTCAGAGGGACAGAGCACTCCCTTCCTCTGCCTCTCTGTCGACTCCTATTACAATCACTTTTTAGTCACTTTTATGCAAAGACACTTACGGTAATTTATGTTCGTATAAATGCCATTAACAAGCGCTGGGTGCTTAGGGATCTTGGTTAATGTTGCCTGGAGGTAGACTCCAGAAGCTAAAGCCTGGAAACCCCCGCGCTAACACTACACCATGCGTTCCTCTCAGGAGGGGCTTTAGGACCCAGGAGCCCGCGTGTTGTGGGAGGACCGGGCGGTTGGTCCACGAGATGTGATCGTGGAATACAAACTACAGCTGTATTCCACCGAGGGCCTCCACGTGATTGGTAGACTGTTAATTGAAGATTTGGCAAAACGGCGAGTCACTTACTGGTTCGTTAGAGCGACCTTGCCTCAGCCTAGTAATGAGAGGGAAGGAGGAGGGGGAGGGGGAGTGATCTAGAGAGGTGGGGGGAGG
>JAOPUA010000115.1:14503689-14513691 GCA_027122455.1 Trisopterus luscus | reverse complement strand
GATGGCCCCCCCCCCCCAGTGGTTGTGCAGGGCTTGAACCCCATGGGGGGATCATCCCGCCCCCGGGGGGTCGGTATGCGCCGCCATTGTGGCTCCCGCATTGTGGTTCCCCGCATGGAGACCGGCAAACCCCCTCACACCACGCCTCATACCCCTCGAACCCATTCATTAACTCACCGGGTCTTCGATGGCGGACTCTCCCTCGTCCAACCCCGGCTCCTCGTCCCCGACCCCCGGGTCTTCGAGCTCCGGGTGGCTCGGGTCCGAGTCGAGCAGGGACTCCTCCGCCAGCCCATTGCCGAACTCCGCCATCGCGCTGTGCCGCCGCGGTGCTCACAGGCCCCGGCTCACACCGAGAAGAGCGGCTCGGAGGAGCGGCTCACACCGAGAGGAGCGGCTCAGGGGGAGAAGAGCGGCTCTCGGGTCCCCGGCTCAGAGAGGAGCGGTGCGCGGGCCCCGGCTCACACGAGAGGAGGGACAAATGGCGGAAAACGCCGCTCGGAAAGTTAAAAAGAGGAATAAAAGGCCAGCTTCACGGTCCAAACTGAAATCCACGATAGATGAACCAGGTCGTGTCGGTGTCTACCGGTACGGAGCGCCTCGGGTCCGCAGCCTAATCTAGTTCACCGTTTTATTGAGTTTAGCGAGTAGAAAAGGACCGTAAAAGCGAGGACTGAACGCGTGAAGAGCGGCCGCACGTTAGAAATGGAGGCCAGGGGCGGGCTTCCGTCGCACTGCAGGCCTCAGCTCGCCTTCCCATTGGTCCTTGTGAGATAGTGGACCACCCTCTTTTGAGTCTCACCGACTCCTGTTGGATGTTTTTTCCGAACGTACCCGGTTTCTCTGCCTACTACGTCTTTTCATTGGATGAAACTCCCGTCAATCACTAATGAAACGCTATCGACTTTCCCATCCCCACATGCTCTTTCATTTATAGTCAGCCTCCCTTATTTTATTTCAATTCAAATTCCCAACATATGAATAATTATACACACATTACAATCCCCCGCACCCACACACACACTTTAGAAATGTTAAAGAAATATTGCAGTACACTCATTAACAAAAAAAACACCAATGGGCTAGTTTTTAAAATGCTGATACAAATGATAAACAAAATCAACTACAATACAACACGTTAGCAATTAGAGAGGCTACCGTCGTTGTCAATTGATTTTATTTGTTTTTCTGTATAACAAAGAAAGCAGAATGGAGACCAAACACAAAAAGGCGGGAACACATGTATTGTAGAAAGAAAAAACAAAATTAATCAAGCTTAATAATCAAAGATCTAACAATTCATAACTCTGCTGCCACCATCACTGGTCAAACCATATCCCTCTGAGCAAGGTGGTGACATGAAAACCCCGTTATGGATCAATAATATTCAAAACAGTGATGAGTAGTAATGATAATAGGATAAGTAGTAGTACGGTTATAACAATAGTGATAATCAAAGTGACAATGAAACATAATAAAAAGCAGATCTCCATAAAACCTATCTAGTTTGAACAGTGCAACACCGTGTGTGTGTGTGTGTATAATCCCAGAATCAAGGTCCGCCTCTCCCTACTTTAGACACAAGATACAGTCAGTTTCCAACCAGGAAGAAACATTGGAGCAGGGAAGATGGCCTTTCAAAGCCATCCGTAATCTGACCTCTGGACATGTTGGTTAGTGGGTGGAGGCTCCCGACGGAACGACCAGTAACTTGTGCAAAAAATTCGTGTGACGGCTGCGAAACGCCCGACCATGGGGGGTCCGTTACAGTTTGCATTGAACGACTCCTCTCCTGCCCTCTGTCGACCTCAAGATTGCTTTTTGGTTTGTTTGTTTTTTTTTCTTTTGAATGACAGAAAGCAAAAGGGAGGATCACTTTGGAATAGCAGTTCTTTTAATATATTTCTTTACAAAAGATTTTTTAGTTTTGCATTTTGTTAAAACTATCGATAGTAACAATATTATTAATATACAACTTAAATGAAAGGAAATGTGTTTTATCTCCTTTACAGCACCATCTTATTAGCTCTCCAGTCACAAGTTTTAAAGGTTTCCAATTCGCTTTCCAAATGTTAGCCCTCCTCCCATAAGGCTGTGGAATACCAATCTCTCCCTTTCCCAAGTTACATCTCGTCTCCCAGCAAGTGCATTTCTACAAATAGCGTTTGTCATCCAAACGGCAAAGAAATGACAAAAGAAAAAACACAGCTCATTATCCGCCTGTTCAGACCTTTAGCAGTTTGCTTTGACCAAAGCTAAGAGACAAGCCATCGTCTCTGCATCTCCTGTGGCTCAACTCTGATATTAAATTAATACATTTAGTAATTAGATCATTTCTTGTTTCGCAAAGCGTACAATATAAAAGAAAACATGACTTTGACTGAATGTCCTCTGGATGTGATAGGGTCTCAGATTCCAGCTTAGGTAAAAACAGAATTATTTGCACATTAAACGAGGAGCGCTTGGCTTGCGATGAGCTAAGCGCTGTTAGTCCTCTTTAAGGCCATCTTGTTGCTGGCACACCACTTCTAAAAACCATTTCCCCAACACCTATTGAATGAGTTTTATTCCAAAATGACACATCCACCACAGAAACAAAAAACAAATCCTACTCTAATAAAGCAACGGTAAGGGGGGGTGACATCCGGGGATTGTTTGAAAAAGTGGTTGTAAAAACATATATCTATATATAGATTTATAGACACATCTATCTCTTTATATATAGATATATATAAAATCATAATAAGAGTCCCCTTTATATACCATATTCCCAGATGGATCGTATGCATTTTGGAACACAACTCGGCTTCCTACACAAAATTTCAGATCTATTCCATGTTTTAAAAGACTTGAAAAATCAAAAATCGATTTAATTAATTTTATATTAAGGCATCCAACATGCAATAATGTATCTTTTAAAAAAAAGACACCGCATCAGAATGCTTAAAATTTCTTACAAAATGTGCCAAAGTGCGGTATGCCAAGATTCTACTTTCTAAGTCTCTCAATTTCCCTGTCTTCTTGGATTGTCATGAAAACTGTGGACATATATGCAGATGTGAAGACCTTTCCTGCTTTAGTACCGTAAAAATCACAAGTCAGACCAAGCGCCCATTCAGACCGCACGTCGCAGCCAGGTCAAAGGTCACCGGGGGTGAAATGTCAACCCCGGGCGGACAGTCGCCTGCTCCACTGGTTCATTCCACTCATTAAATGTTAAGCAACCTTTTGTTCTAAAATCGACAAAGTAGACATAATACATGAACTATATTTCAGAGGCGCAAACTGGGAGAGAGCAATGTTAACATTTGAAGTCCCAAAAAAGTGTGCAGGCTCAGCATCAAGGGGGCTTCTCCGGTTTGCATCAGTCTTGCGAGTTACGGACAACGAACAAGCATGTGACAGGTAGTAATGGAGCAAGGGTGGGATGGGGTGCGTTTGGAGGGTAATATCACAGTCCCAGAACCCTCTCTCTCTGTGTCTTGTGTGTGCGCGTGTCTTGATACATGTACAGGCTAATTCGAGAGCTATTGATTAATGCAGAGGCAGTAGTGGGTCAGAATAGATTCAGGATGATTTCTAGTGAGTTAAATTCCTTTCGGTGCAGGAGGGGGGGGGGGTTGAATCCAAAAAGGGATGGCTGCGAGGAGAGTGCACTTAAAAAAAGAAACGATATATAAGCTTCCGAGGGTTAGTGCTCAAAGTCGTGTTCATTAAAATCTGATGAGCCCAAACGGGTCCAGGAAGAGTTATTTGGAGATCAACCCAGACGAGGGTCTTTAGCTGTTGCTGCTGGCTTTGGGTGGCGGAGCCTCCCCGCCCGCCTCCCCCTCAGAGGCCCGACCGGTACTGCCGGAGCTGGGGACGGAGAGCGCCAGGGGAGCCGCCTGCACGCCGCCGCCGCCCCCGTTGCCGGACCCCCCCGCGCTGCTGCCGTTCTTGTTGACCAGCGTGGCGGGCTGACCGAAGTTAGTGGTTCTCAGCGTGGCCAGGTGGCGCGGCGAGAAGACGTGGGTGCGGGCAGCGGCGCGCGACTCAAAGGAGGCGCTGCAGGCCTCGCAGCGCCCCGTCAGGCTCTCCTTGGGCACGGGCTGGCCCGCCACCGGGGACGCCGCCGGCTCGATGACCGTGAGCTGCACCGGCTTGGGCAGGATGGGCCGGTTGGCGCGGAGGGCGTTGTACTGCAGGTAGCTCCCGGAGCTGGTGTCCACCTTCCCCGCCATCAGGGGCGACTGCAGGGGGACGGAGGAGCGTTAGCGACAAGAGCGGTGGACTGATAGGTTACACCGGTCCTCGCTCTCGTTAAGCCAGAGAGCATAAACATGCTTATAGAGTGAGGCAATACAGAAAGACTTCAAAACTGGATGTACCAGTGGCTGGCTGCCACCACAGATCGGTCAGACTGAAGGCCATGGGAACTTCCCCATGGGACTTACAGAGAGTAATGTTTTTCTAATGTACCGTTAGCCCAATGCAAAACGGCAAAGACAAAAGCGATACAATTTAAGTGTCCTTGTACACAGACCCCCAATAGTGTTGCATTTCCAAGGTCAAAATAGACTTCAGTCAGCCTACTTCTGAGGCAGCAGAAGGAAATAAAGCTGTGCTAGACGCTTTACTTTTTTTTTTACATTACCTTACCTTCTATTTTAAAACTTTGGTTTGGTAGATATTTCCCTTTTCATAAAACAATGAATCTTTATCGAGTCTACCAAGTCTACTACCATGTCCCGGTACATCGAAAAAGTACTTTGCATTGTGTAGCGTCTTAACCTAGCTATCTGTTGTATCCAGGGAATGGGTTAACCTTGCGATTATAAGTGCTTGGCACTTGTTTCTATGAACGGCCTTACTGTACCGGCAGCGACACATTGTTTCTCTTTCATCTGACAAGTGTACTTATTCTAAGTCGCTTTGGATGAAAGCGTCTCACTGGAAGCCCCACACAACTACAGAGGCAGAAGCTGCATCATCAGAACACGCTGCATTGTGGTCTAAGGCTGCAGCCGAACACGCTCACCAGCACGGGACGGGTCTTAATAGGCATTCATATTTTTACTGGGGGAGTGGATTGTACAACCAACAATGTCATTGGTCGTCAGCGATCGGCGGTCTGTTGGAAAAAAAAAAAGCCAAGCACGGGGGTGGGGGGGACTACAGCCTACTGCGTTGGTAAGCGACGTCTGAAGTAAACAGAAGAAGAACCACTCACCATCTTCTCCTGCTGCAGCTTCCAGCGCTTCTCTTTGGCCCTGGTGTTCTGGAACCAGATCTGCACCACCTTCAGTGGCAGGCTGAGCTCCGCGCCGATGGCCTCGCACTCCATGGCATTGGGGTGGGCGCAGGTCTCGTAACAGGACTGCAGGATGGACAGCTGCAGGCAGGACAGGTGCGTCCGGGGCCTGCGGCTGGAAGAGTGCGACAGGAAGCCGCCGTCCGTGGGGCTGGACTTGGCCGGCAGCGGGAGGATGGCCATCTTGGCCGTGCAGCGGCTGTTGGGGCTGACGGGCGCGATGCTGGGCGTGGGCGGCGGGGGGCTGGTGCTGGGGGGAGGGGGCGGGGGAGGAAGGGCCAGCTGCTCTCTTGACAGCGTGTTGATCTTAAAGGAGCCTTTGGGGCTCCAGTAATTGAGCCCGTTTTGTTTCTGCGTGGCCGGCGCCGTGGCGGGGGGCTTGGCGCAGATGGGGGTGGAGGGCAGCTTGGGGACCATGCGGTTGGGGGCTCCCGGGCCGACCTCGCTCTCGCTCTCCATCTCGTCGTCCGTCTTCTCCTCCTCCTCCTCCTCGCTCTCCTCCTCGGCCTTGGGCGTGAGCAGCGGGCGTGGCGCGATGTGGACCGGGTCCTTGGGGGCAGGCGCCGCCGCCGCCGGGACGCTCGGTGTCGCGACTTTTGGCGCAACTTGAGCCTTGGTGACACTGCTGCTGGTGGTCTCCAGTTTGACCTTCGACACGGCAGACGCACCGCTGTCGACGGGGGCGGCCGTGGTGGAGGAGGAGGAGGAGGTGGAAGAGGAGACAATCTCTTTGGGCTTGATGGGGACCGGCATCTGCTTCTTCACCCAGGTCAGCTTGCTCAGCTCCTTCATGGCCTCTTTGTCCGTCATCAGCGTGCGGACGATGGGCGCCGCTGTCACGCAGCCCGCGCTGCTGCTGCTGGTCTTGTTGGAGAAGATGGGTTTGGACAGGGGCCAGGTGAACTTGATGAGGGGCTTCCCCACCGCCGCCAGGGTGCCGTCGCTGATGAACCGCACCTCCCCCTTGCGCTCCCTCGCCCGCATGTTCTGGAACCAGATCTGGACCACCTTCTTCGGGAGGTGGACCCACTCGGAGATCTGCTCGAATTCGTGCTTGCCCGGGTTGGGGTCCTTAAAGTAGCAGCCGTACAGGATGTCCAGCTGCTCCGCCTGGATGATGGTGCGGGACCGCCGCATGTCGCGGTACCGCTTGCCCTTGGAGCGCCGCTGCAGCTGCTGGTCCTTGTCGCTCTCCCGCTCCTTCTCCCGCTCCTTGTCCAGCAGGGCCGCGTTCACCTTCTCCGCCGCCCGCATGTAGATGCTCGACTTGGGTCCGTTGTTGCAGCCGACCAGACGGCCAACGCCGCCACCGCCGCCGCCGTGCGCGGCCGACATGCCCCCGAGCGGCTCGGACTTGACCTGCACGACCACCAGGCCCTTGGACGTTGGCCTCAAGCCCAGCCCGTCCAGGAGACGGCCCTTCTGCGCGGATGCGATGTCGGCCATCAGGGACGAGGAGGAGGAGGCGGCAGCGGCGGCGGAGGCGGACTTGGAGCTGCCGTTCTTCCCCATGCTGAGGTCCAGGGCGGACTCGCCGTCGTCGCCGTTCGCCATGTACAGTGGCGTCTGACCGAGCGAGGAGAGGGTCCGTGCGAGGAGGGGGTCGGAGAAGTGGGAGATATTTGGCGGGTTGGGAAAGCTCTGCGCCTTTCCAGCGTCTCCCACCAAGGCCGACGGGAGAGAGAGGACGTACGGGCTGAGGAGCTGAGCCGAGAACGGGCTGAGGGACAGGGACAGGGGCAGGGAGCGGATGAGGCCCATGGGGTCCATGGTGTGGTGCTGGGCACTGGGCGGGTCTCCCTGGGCCTCCAGCTCCAGGTCTACGTCGGAGTCCAGCCGCTCCCTCTTCACCTCCACCTCGGGGTCCAGATCGTACTCCATCTTTCTCTTCCGCTCGCTCTTCCTCCTCTGGCCCGACGCGCTCTCCTCCTCCTCGTACTCGTCCTCCGCGTCCGACAGGAACACGGTGGTGGAGCGCAGCACCTTCCCGCCCCCGCCCGAGCTCTGGTGGGCCCCCAACGCCGCCCGCTGGGCCCGCTGCTCCTTCACGGGGCTGGCCCGCCGCGGCCCCTTGGAGGGGTGCCGACTCTCCTCTTCGGACACGACGACCGAGGTGTACACCTCGGCCCCGTTCTCCGAGTCAGAGGTCAGGCAGGAGTCGCCCTGACCGTCCCTGCTCAGGCCCCGCCCTCTCCTCTTCTTCCCTCTGCTGGACAGATCCATGGCCTGACCCTCTGCGTCGTCGGCGGCGCCGTCCTCGGCGATCACCAGAGCGCTCTCCTCCTCGTCGTCATCGTCCTCGTCGTCGTCGTCATCCTGGTAGTCGTGGTCCGAGCTGGCGGGGCGCGGCCGCGCTGCGTGCGGAGCGCGGTCCGACCGCTCGGCCCGCTGCCTCTCTTTGGCCTGCCGGGCCTGGCCCAGCCACCTCCGGACCTCCGCCTCGGGGATGCCCACCTCTTTGCCTAGTGCCTCGCAGTCCTCGCGGGGAGGGCTAGCGGCCTCCGCCTCGCTGCGCGACTCGAAAAACGCCCAGAGGACCTCGGACTGGAACTCGGACAGAACGGGGGGAACGGGGTGAGCGTACGGCGCTCTGGTGTCGACGTAGGGCCGGCTCTGCTCCGAGGGCATCAGGGGGGGGTTCCTGAAGGGGCTGCTCGTCGGGCTGCACAGAGAGCTGGCCGGACTCGTGCCCAGCTGTGATTTCTGGGGGGTGGAGTCCGGACTGAGAGCCAGGTTTAAAGTGACCGGGCTGAGACTGCAGCTGCTGTGCACCGACGCAGTGGGGGAGAGGCTATTATTGCGGAGGCTTTTGCCGGAGGCCGCCAGAGAGAGTTTGTTTTCTTCAGGAGCGGCGCCGTCGGGCTCCTTCTTTAGGTCCTCCCGGCCGCCCGCCGGGCCTCCATCTGCCTCTTGTTTGGGTTGCCCGCCCTCGACCTTCGCACTCAGTTTCTGCGCCTCCTGACGGAGCTGTGCGGCCGCCTGGATCCCCACCGAAGACCACTGGTTTTGGAGGCTGCCGAGTCTTTGGGTGACCAGCGCCTGCTGGGCGGCACTGAGGCCCATCAGAGGCACGCACTGGGTGAGGATCTGGCCCTGCACGCCGTCTGCCTGCTGGTGGGCCTGCCCGCCGTTCAGGATGAGGGGCATGAGCATCTGCGGGGGATGCTCACTCAGGCCGCCGGCCGCCGTGAACACGGAGGGGAGGAGGGAGTGCGGGATGGAGCTGGGGCTGGACGTGAGGAGGGTGAGGAAGGCGGAGACGGCCTGGGCCGAGGCCACCGGGGAGGAGAGCAGCGAGGGCGCGGCCTGGGAGACCCGGAGCTGTTCCCCGTCTTTGGCCATCACCATCAGGTTCCCGGACAGGCCCGAGACCTGGCAGCTGGTGGTGGCGATGAGGGGCGCCGCTCCGGAGCTGGTCGTGGCCACGGCGGCACTGGCTACCCCCACGTTGCTGCTGCTGCCGCTGCCGCCGCCGCCGCCGCCACCACCGCTACCGCTACCGCCGCTGGCCGCCACGTTCCCGGCGCTTATGCTGCGCGTCTGGTGCAGCACAGACTTCATATGGCTCTCGAGGGTGATAGCGTGGTTGTAGGACACCCGACACACGGCACACTGGTAGGGCTTGTTGGATATGTATGGGCGGGAGAGGACCGGGACCGTGGTGGTCTGGGTCTCGCTGTCGACGCCCTGTTTTGCGGCGCCCAGGGTCATCCGCTGGATGTGGGAGGTGGCGTTGTAGTGGACGCTCAGGGCCGTCTTGGTGGGGAAGGTCTCTATGCAGGCGGTGCATTTGAACGAGCGGGCGGCGGTTTCTGGCGGTGCGGGACACCGGTCGGGCTTCTCGCCGGCGCGCTCTGCCGCGCCGGGACCTGTCGTCCCGTCCGTGGCCCGGGGCCCCTTCGGCTCGGACTGCACGGGACAGGAAGGGGGCGACGCCTGGACGGGGCCGTGCCCGGTGTCCCGGTCCTCCGCCATGTCCACGTCCTGCTCCTTAGACCCCCGCGCCTCGTCTGTGTCTTCCTCAGACGGAGACGCTTGAGAACTGGAGGCGTCAGCAGACTTAAGGTTCGGTAGAGAGGCAGCGTCTGACAGAACTGGAGAGAGAAATACGGTCAATCTCCTGCTTGGGCTCATATTTTAGAAATATGGCAAATGATCATCTCACAATCCTTGACATTTTTCTTTTGAGCAATTTCAGGATCTGATATTAAAAAGGTGATGGTAGCTTTGTGGGCGTGCTGGGCGATATGATAAATATTTCATTTATCCATCATAAAATATTTCAGCCTTTTGGCAATGACTGCAGGAACAGCAGAGTTGAGCCAATCATGTGTAGAAATTCATCGTGGATCTCTGCCTAGCAACTCAAATGTTTGTTTAATTTGATATATAAATATATATTATATTTTATTACGATATATAGCCCTTTATGCCATTGACTTAGGGTTCTAATATCTTCCGAAACTCAATGGACCGCACAGAAGAGGCTTAACCAAAAAATTATCAAAGTATATGCTGTATCACCAAGCCCTACTTCAAACACAAAATAAACACGTAAACGTGATTCTGGCCCCCCCCCCCCCCCCCCCGGCGAGGGCGGGGGGTGGGGGGTGTGGGGGGGGTGGTGGTTGGGGGGGGGGGTGGGTTTGTTTTTTTGGGCCGGCGTGGCTGGGGGCGACCCCACCCCCCCCCTCTCATACCCCCCCCCC